>CM044957.1:697836-735117 GCA_024516035.1 Bactericera cockerelli
GAACTTTTACAAAAAAATTCTATTCCCTCCGTAACAATCCCGACCCCAAGTAAATTATGAAAAGGCAAAGTAAAGAAGAAGAAGAACTAGGTATACAAGTCGAACGGGTCGTATGAAACCATATTTTTTTATGTTGAGGTTCGAACCACCGACCTCAAGGAAAACGAGTCCGTCCGTTATTGATCGCGAGGTAAGCTCTCATTTGCCATATTACCATGTAAAGTTTTTTTTTTTTTTTTTAAAGTTATCATATTTGTGTTAATCACCTTTCGTGATATCACAACTACTCAAACTCGCTCTACTAAATCTACGCTAAAAACCGGGACTTGAACCACCGACCTCCAGGTTTACAAGTCCCGCCGCCTTTCCATCCAAGCTACTGAGGTTTCGGTCCATATTACCATGTATATGCCATATCATAATTACCCTTTTTTTCTTCCCTTTTTAATTACCTGTATATGAAAACATTGAAACCTAATGGGTTGACGAGTACAATATTATTATACATGATTAGTTAAGCAACAGCGCCTTAACCAAACTTAACCCTTACCTTTCAAACTACCGGAAAACACTTTTCGAGCGTTCAAACACACTTGATAAAGAGCTCTTGAAAAAATCCATCATTTTGTTTCAACATAAACAGGATATTGAGAAGTTCTAATAGATGTTTCAGCGGGTAAAATATGATTGGCGTTTGTGCTAGAACAGGTGCTGGCGGGGCATATTAGGAACTTTAACTTTTTGGGTTTTGGCCCCAAGTGAGTGACACTTCCGAAGCGTAAATATTTTATCCGTCCAAAAAAGAATGGGGTGAAGTTTTTTAATGAAGAAAAATAAAGAAAATACAAGTCTGTGTCAGGGTGTTGATCATATATCTACTCATTTTCTTTGACTTAAAGGCATTTATACCTTTTCCCAAACTTAATTGTGGTTAACCATTGGTTTGATGAAAATCTCGTTTTCCAGTACCTTTAGTATTATTATTATTTAATAATAATAGCCTGCGTGGCGTTACTGTCCGTAGTCCAAAGATCCTGAGTTCAATCCCCGGTCAGAGCAGACTTTTCACACAGGAAATTCTGTTCCCTCCGTACACGTAAGGCTGACATTTCCGGCCCTACCCAGTCTGAGTGAGGTTAATGTGGCAAGCAACCTCAACCATGAGGTCGCACCATGCCAACCCTAAGTAGATTTGGGAAAAGGTTAAAGCCACAGGCTTTTGAAGAGAACTTGAAAAATACTTTTTCTGTCTAGGGCGTCCTCTTTCTTCCAAACATTTTCTTCCAGTTCTCTACCTACATTATTCATTATTCACTATACCTACCCACTTTGATAAGGTTATAATAATAAAAATTGCGTTACCATAGACACAGATACCTATCTCACGGTAATAATAATAATAATATTGCCTTATTTATATTTCCCGATTAGGACTATTAAGTCCCATTATTCTAGCAGTAAGCCCAAGACGTATCATTATGTGGTAAAATCCCAAATGGGAGGATAACTTGTCATGTCGCGGCTGGGTTTCGAACCCGCGACCTCTGGAACCTCTGGAATCACAGAGTGCCGCCTATATATCACTGAGCTACTGGTAGCAGTGTTGCCAACCGTAGGGATAAATCCCTACATGTAGGGATTTTTCCTGCATTTTTGATGATGTAGGGATGTAGGGACGGATATTTTGAAAATGCCCTAAACGTAGGGATATTTCGGAAAATTGATTGATAAATAGGTATTAGTCTAAAAAACAGTCAAAGTACCTAGGTACTCTGTCAATCCTGTCTAAAAAATAAAAATAATAATAATACCTACTAAAAAAGCTATTAATTCAACTTGATAAATTGTACCTTTTATATTTTTTTTTCTTCTTATTTTCCTCTTTCCCCCCTTTTTAGTGACGTGGAACAAAAAATAAAGGTAAATACTATATTATTATAGCAAAAAATATATTCATATATTAATAACTAGCCGTTTGCCCGTGCTTTGCAACGGGACTAAATTTCAAATTTACTAAGGCATGGCCGTACTGCTGGACAGCAATGCCTTTTTGAACTTTTTATAATTTTTCTGGACAAAGCGATAATGGTTTTGGGGGGGTCAATTCTGAGACATTTTTCGCTATCTCTTACCGTTTTGGCCAAACAACTCCGGACAAACAAACAAACAAACATAGGTAGGTAGGTAGGTAGGTAGGTAGGTAGGTAGGTAGTCCTTTTTTCTGTTTTATATATAGAGATAATGCATCAAATATGGGACCTAAAAATGTAGGGATATTTTCCTAAAAGTAGGGATTTTTTTTGCTTCTGGTAGGGATTTTCTCAAAAACCAGTTGGCAACACTGACTGGTAGTGAAAGGATTTTTATCGAACCCTAGATCCCTTTCCTAGGCTGCTACTTTGTCCATTGATTCTATTTCGGTTTGGACGTCCCAATATTATGTATTATTAAAGACTCTATTTTACCCTCTAATTGCTGAAAATTGTACCAGCGATCCCCTTATAACTAACGTCACCCAGCCAGATATGCAAATATCACGTGTTCCTAATATTTTGTCAGAAAATTATTTTATTTCTTCCCCCGGAAATTTATACCTGATCATGACACGAGAAAAAAAGTATAACAAGGTGGCTTATCAAAGGACATGCCAGAAAGGATTAACTCCATATACTCTTTGACTTTAATAAAATTTGATGTCACGCACTTTCCTTGTTGCCCTCTTCTGTACACGAAGCAAAAAGAAGGAAAAAAATACCTATACCTATTGGTATTGGTATAAGTAGGGCTGTCGGCTACGAAAGCTCTTTGTCACTGCGACCTTTTGTGATCTCTTGTGACATGCCCCTGTAACTCTAAAAAAGATCAAAGCTTTTAATTTAGTTTAAGATTCTTTTAGTACTGATTTCGGTAACTTTAAAATTGAGATGTTAAAATCATCCTTGAGAAGTGTTTCAGTCGAGTATGGGAGGCTGCTCCACATTCACAGATAATGTTATTTCCTTTTTCTAAGGCCTCTTTACAGAGACTGCATTTTGGGTATTGAGCGATGTCGCTATAGAGACTGCATCTTGGGTCTTGAGCGATGTCTCTACAGAGACTGCATTTTGGGTCTTGAGCGATGTCTTCACAGAGACTGCATTTTGGGTCTTGAGCGATGTCTCTACAGAGACTGCATTTTGGGTCTTGAGCATTTTAGACGGTAGTTGAGGCTACAGTGGCCTGTTAAAAAGCCAGTAAATATTTGTAATTCCTCTTTGCTCAGACAGAGCATTTCTTCTGCTCTTTTGGGTGAATGAGTTATGAATATTTTCGCCTGCCTGTGGATGGGACTCATTCGGGAAGTTCTTCTAAATTACTCTAACTTTCAAATAGTTCAGGGCGTTTATAAAGCTCTGAGAAGCAGTTGGGGTTTGGGGTTTCGAATGTCACCTCTGAACTATCTCTACAAGGGAGTATAGTTCTGTTGAGGTTGTTGTCATCTTCTTTCTCTTCTGCTCCATTAGTTTCTCACCCTTATGCTTTAGAATGAGGCTTTTTTACTTTCCTTATCCTATAATAAGGAAAGTATTGTATTCGTCGAAAATTTGACCTACCCAGTTTTTCACATTTCTGGACGAATCATAGCCTCAGGATACCAAAAAAGTCTTTTTCAGCCATTGGTCCGTGCGTCTGTGTGTGTGTGTGTCTGTGAACAGGATATCTCGAGAACCGTAAGAGCTAGAGACTTGAAATTTGCTATGGAAAATAATTTTATACACCAGACGAACCACGAAACTTTTGGTTTAAATTGGACGTATCCCGCGGCCGCAGGGCCGCAAATTTTAGCCGCAAGCGTCGCTTCTTTGAATTGGTTAAAGATACAAAAAAATTGAAGAACAACATTTTATTAAATTAAAAAAATAATAGGGGTCTATTCTAATCATTTTTTTGATATCTTGAACTTTTCGGACCTTAGCTCAAATTTACCGGTATTTTGGGGAGACCCGCTTTGACTAACTTTTTTATTATTCATCCTAGATGGGGGTTGTGCCATATCAAATTCAATGATTTTAAAGTGCTGATTACGAGTTTGGCATTGGTTTTTTAGTTATCTCTTACCGTTGAGTCACCAGTGGCCGAATTCGACTCCTTTTTGGGGGATAAGGAAAGTCGTGTGATGTTTACACCAGATTTTTTTTTCATGCTTTGTTTACTAGAAAGTGGCTCTACGGTTTTTGTCCGGCTTCCTGAGGATTAAAGCATTGTTTCAGCAGCCATTCGAACCGCTTTCCAGCAGCTCTTGAGAGTATTATGAAGATCTCTTTATCTTGAAGCTTTTCAACAGTTTCTGAGAGATGTTCCTGTTAGTCGCCTATTACAACAGAGGGAACAACCCATGGTCTTATTCTTAGCCAAGAGCTACATGGAACCTATACCTACCTATCACAAAAGAGATTAACATTTCCGACCACTTTGTACAAATAATAGTACAAAATGGTTGATTTTTTGCCTTGATGTGTAGAATTCACCATATTATTTTTGTCGCCGCTTAACGGAATCACTCTGCATATAAATTACATTTACAGAATATTACAATGTATTTCATTCACTATCTGGCATAGAAGACGCTCCACCATATACAAAGGTTTTCTTTCATTCAAAAGGCTCTGTTCAGACATGTAAACGAGTTTTTTGTTATATTTAATTTCCACAACCCGCATCTTTAGAAAAACACCCCATGATATATTACGGTGTTGTCATGTGTGAATGTTTGAAAATCATTATAAATTTTCAAGTTAGGTGGATTTCGGAAACGCTGGTTTTGCAACGCCAAGTAAAAAAACCGTGTTACGTATACGGTTTAAAATTCCTTTGGAATCTTTGGATAAAATTTTTGATGTATTATTGACAATAACAAATAAATAGTGCCCGATCGTGTCCTATTTATTTTGTGTCCCATTATTCCGGCAGTAAGGCGAAGACGTTATTATTTTTATGGAATCGAAATTCCAAATGGGATGATTATGTCCAAAAGGGAAGACCGTGCTATGTTCCGACTGGGTTTCGAACCCACGAACTCTTTATTAACAGACCGACGGACGCCTTGACCTTTGAGATTCCGGGTTGGACGGAAAAAAATGTGTAAGGTTTCTAATAAGTTTGGAAATAATCGAGGTAATGAATTTGCCTAGGCATTTGATCTGGATGTCCATATAATCCTCTCACCACCGGGAGACAGTTATCTGTGCCTATCTTAAAAACACAGAATTGTATTAAATTAATATTGTATTCAAATCTCTTAGTAGCCCTTCAAAGCTGAGGAGAAATACTTTCGTATAAATGTTTCTTTATGTTATTTATCAATAACATATTCACAACTTGAGTTGTAGTTTTACTATACAAATGTTTCTTTAAAAAGAAAAAAAAATATTTAATCAAATCGCCTTTTCAAAAACGCCTTTTCGCCTTGTGGTTTGTGTTGTAGCTCTTGCCCATCCCTTTAGTATGCCTCCCCCACTGATGGGCGAGAAGTGACACAATACTTCCCATTTATATGCTGGGTCAACACGAGCGCACCGGAATGTATCCCTTAGAAACAATTGTAACCACATTAAGAATACAAATTTTTGTCGGCACGAGGGATTGAACCCGGGACCTTCCGCATAGCAAGCCAATGCTTAACCACTGAGCTAATCGCGCGCTTCTACCGATACCCAATCAGGTATCGGTAGAAACTTCAAGTCCTCAATTTTACCAAGAGTCATAATTATTTTTCTCTTGGTGTTTTCACACGAAATGTTTTTTTTTGGTGCAGGATTTTGAAACCGCAGCACGCATTGTGATGTCGGGGATTAGGAATTCAGAAGTTGTTGTTTACCCAACGACCGCCTGGAGGGGTGAGTGACATGTGGGATGACCCTGCTGACAGAGAAACCGTGGTCTTTATGAGTCTCTGGGTCGTGGGTTTGATTTCCGTTGACGGTTATATTATACAGACAATTACCACCACTCCGTTGATATCTGGGAGGAGACTGAGAGAGAGAGAGAAAAAAAAGTAAGAAAATATGAGAGAAAGAAAACGAAAGTAAGAGAAAAAAGAGGAGAGAAGCGAGAGAGAAAAAAAGAGGGAGAGAAGAAAGAGAGACGAAGAGGGAGAGAGAGAGAGAAATAAACAATTTACGGGGAGATTCAAATGGTCACCCATTCAAATTCTTAACTTGCTGCACGTTGCTCAACTTCTGTGGCAAAATAGGAGCTGGTGTACAGAAGGTGCCATCCTGTCATCGACGTGAAGTTGTCAACAAACAAACAAAAATCTTCGAAAAATCTATTTCTGACATTTAGCATCATTTTTTAACCATCCATAATTTATTTTACCACTGAATGAATTGAAAGTCTTTCACTTATATCTACAGCACGTGTCAGCATTCACACAAACGAGGTATTTCTGAATACCTAATGTCGCTCTAATAGCTCTGGTGATCAGCAATTTCTGAATAAATTATCTATATTATTATCATCATCATCGGGATCTTTCATCTCTTTGTAAAACACAGAGAATACTGAAGCCCACATGCTGATTTGCTGCTCCATACTTCATCAGCAATCAGAAATTGTAATATTAGAATGCTGAATTTGGAATTTTTTCAATGGCGCTTAGATAAGGGAATGCTAAATTTGGAATCTTTCAATAGCGCTTTTGATATGGGGGGAACCTATGCTAAATTGGGAATTTCTCAATAGTTTCGTCAGTTTACTGTTAACTCCTGCTGAAGCATTGGGAGGGGGTGGGGGGGGGGGATGAGGAATTATGACAAGAGGATAAAGAGAGGAAAAAAGAAGGAGAAATGTAGGAAGTGAAAATTGATGCATTTAGTAAGATTCGAACGAACAGACCCCACGCTTGCTGGATGACCAGTTTAGCGCCTTAACCGGTGTTTACTACTTGGGTACAAGACAATACACTGGGGTGTAGAGCAGGGTTAGGGAAATTCATATAGGGCCATGCCTCGAGTGTAGAGTAGGGTTACGGAAAATTCATAGAAGGCCATCTCTCGATTTTTCGTACTTTAAAAAAGGTAAATGTGCCCCAGAACCGCTTTCGCATTACTTCAGGGCACTTTACCTTTACATCTATGCCATTCCGGAAACGAAAAACTCTATTAGAATTTTCCGCTCCGGCCGGGATTCGAACCCGTAACCTCCGGGTCAGCAACCAATGCTCTTAACCATGCACGGAGCCACGGAGGTCGGATTTAGTACATATACTATAATTAAGAAAAATACATCTAGGGCCATGCCTCAAGTGTTTTGTATAATAAATTATAAATCCAAGATGCAAGTCTACACACTATTCCATATTTTGGGAAAATATATTTCTGTTTTTGTATTTGATGTATTTTTTTAGGTAGGTATATGCACTTTTTATGTAACGAACAAACAAAAAAGGACTCATTACCCAAGAAGCATATCTTGGTACTTTTTTTGTACCCAAGTAGAAGAATAAATGTTTACCCAAGTAGTATACAGCCGCTTTAACCACTCGATAACCCCGTCCTTTAGTGAGGACATAATTATGTAGGTTTATATTTTGTTATTATAATTATCTTTTTCTTGTATATTTTTTGTTCTAAATTTTGTATTTTAATTTTTATAATTACTTGTTTGTACATTTATTTTAATAAATAATTAAATGATAATAACAATGAGAAACCTGTGTGGTGTAAGAAAATTATTGCCTCGGTCTGTTTTTCTGTATGATTTCCCTTAAGAGTTCCTCTTACATTTGTGTTGAACTTCACAAAACATAAACATTTTCTTGTATCTCTTTTTCATTTTATAATTCATTAACCTTTACTCCTTGTCTATCTTCTCCTCTCACCACCGTAATTTAGGTATCTGTGCCTATCTCATGAACACGGAATTGTATTTATTATACTACTTAACCTATCTCAATGTAAGTAACCTAGCCTTACCTAATTTGATTTGTCCTCAAACTATTTAGACATAATATAAACTAGTCAAGAAAGGATCATAATATTATATCGCGATCATTGTGCGGCAATGGCACATCTGGCGATCATTGTGCGGCAATGCCACATCTGGCTTGGCACAATGTTGGCATTGAACCAGAAATGAGATCAGGAAATGATACTGCCCCAGCTTTATGTGGGGATTTCAAAGCCAACGGGGACTTAAACCAGCGACCTCCAGGTTACAAGTCCGCCGCCTTCGATCCAGCTACTGTGGTCGGTCTTAATATAATAATAATTATGTACCGTAAGGTTTAGGTTGAAACTAAAAACATAAAAAACAAAGTCCCCTAGATTTTGAAAAGCCAAGACTATAAGTCTCCAGGGACAAATGGATTTTTCTTTCCTCTATCAAACGTCAACTGAAAAGAACAGGGGAGTTAAAGGCAAAATTCTAGACAAGGAAGGAATTTATTCAGACAAAGTTAATTGGATTGAAATGAAAAATGCAGGAGGGCTGACAGAAAGAGAGAGAGAGAGGGAGGGAGAGAGAGAGAGAGTGAGAGAGAGAGTGAGAGAGAGAGGGAGAGAGAGAGGGAGAGAGAGAGAGAGGAGAGAGAAAGAGAGAGTGAGGGAGAGAGAAAGAGCGAGAGGGAGAGAGAGAGTGAGAGAGGGAGAGGGAGAGAGAGAGTGAGAGAGAGAAAGAGAGAGTGAGAGAGAGAGAGAAAGAGAGAGAGAGGAGAGAGAGAGAGAGAGGAGAGAGAGGGAGAGAGAGGAGAGAGAGAGAGGAGAGAGAGAGAGGAGAGATTCGAAAGCTTCGCAAATGAGGATGCATTCTGCTGTCAGGTTAAATAATCACAATGAAAGGAATGTTTATGCTGAGAAAGCGCTGAGAGTAACTGCAAACACCTGCCTTCAAATAAATTAAATTTAATCTAGAAACCAAATTAATGTATTTTTTTGCCAATATTTTGTTCTACATAGATAGGTAGGTACAAAATTTAATTACTAGAAGACCCGTGAAATGCAAATCAACGTTGGTATTTATCAATAATTCAATACCTTTTTCGGTATATGTGGTGGAAGAGAAAGCCACATACTTTAACCTCGCCCCTTGGTTCACTACATATTCTATTGAGTGAATTTCATTTCATGTTCTGTGTTGCAGCTGGTATTATGTAGAATCCCGACATCAGAAGCAATTATTTTAAATTTCGGAAGTAAAAGATTTTGCTTCTTTTAATGAATACACCCCCAATACCCCCATGACCCTTTGTTTGTAAAATAATATCACAATGTTAGTGTGCCTGATATTATCTTACTATAGCTGCTCAGATGAAAGCAGGTACTTATTTTTCCTCACCAAGTATAAGTAGACTCTGTATAATCCGTAAATCTGACTTGGCTCAGTGGAGCATTGGTTACTGACCCAGAGGTTGCGGGTTCGAATCAAGGCCGGAGCGGAAAATTCTCACCGAGTTTTTTCGTTTCCGAAATGGCATGGGTGTAAAAGTAAAGTGGCCTGAAGTATTGCGAAAGCGGTTCCGGGACTCAATATAACCTAAATTTAAAAATTTCCGAAAAACCCCCCAAGAAAACAGAGCAGAAAAAATTCCCATTCCCGTGAGATTCGAACCCAGGCCACCGTGTGTAAAAAGCCTAGTGCCATACTCAACTTCGCCACGGTGACAGCGATAGCACAAAGCTCTAATATGGTCGTTAAATCGCCATCGCTCTATTCGGAATACGAGTAATTTCAGTAAAATTAAATTGGTGTTCTCGGATAAGTTTTAAACTGAAACTCTTAACTGCAGGAATTTTCCAATGTGTTCACATGTCACATTAAATTTCATGTGTTGACTACCAGTAACCCAGTTTTCACAACTCACCATCGACCGATTTACTCAATGGACCAGAAAATTAGAGTTCGTGTACTACCTACATATAATTATGTATTTATAACACCGACCTCAGTAGCTTGATCGATAAGGCGGCGGACTTGTAACCTGGAGGTCGGTGGTTCAAGACCCGGTTTCAGCGTCGATTTAGTAAAGCGAGTTTGAGTGGTTGTCATATCACGAAAGCGATTAACACAAATTATGATAACTTTAAGGTAAAGAAACCTGAAATATTTTCCCATTATTCCTACATCAAACCTTTACGCCACGGAGACATCATCCGTGGCATAACGGTTGAGACTACTGACCGTAGTCCACAGATCCCAAGTTCGATACCCGGTTGGGGTAGAATTTTCGAAGGAAAGTCTGTTCCCTCCAAACACGTGAAGCTAGCAATTCCGGCCGTACCCACGTACGCAGGCTGGGTGAGGTTAATGTGGTTAGCTGGTACGATTCCCAGCGAATGGAGTGTAAAAACCCCACCCTGACTCTCTATGTGAATCAGGACGTTTAAAACCTAAAGGTAAAGTGAAATAATAAGAAGGAGATACATTAGGTACAGCCCGATTAGGACTATTAATGTCCCATTATTCCAGCAGAAAGCCCAAGACGTATTAAAGTTTAAAAATTCCAAATGGGAGGAAAACTAGTCATAGTCATGTCCCAGCTGGCTTTCGAACAAATGACCTCTATAGAACCTCTGGATTCACAGAGTGCCGCCTTTACCACTGAGCTACCGGGACGGACATTATGAATCAGTATGTAAATTTACATATGAATTTACATACTTCCAATACCATGCAACATACTGTGCTTGCATCAATAAAAATACTTACTAAATTATCAAAATACCTAGGAATTGGTATCTGCGTATTTTATGCATTATGTACTACCTCCTAAACTAACTATACATAACATACCTATCAAATATAGATATACGATACTCCCCATACCATACAACATACCTATATGAAAAAATAATTATCAAAATTGTACATAGGTAGCATGCGCGGCCGGAGTTAAGGAGCTGCGGAACTCCAGCACCCCCAGACGAAAAAGAAAAAGAGAGGATTTTCTCAAGTCCTCGCTCGTACACAATGAAAATCATCACACATTTCGAGAATAAATAATACATAATTAAGATGATTGGCATGGCAAACAAACTCAAACTATTTAGATACTGAAAGAGCTATTACTCTAAAAATTCCATTTTAGTCCGGTATACGAGTATGTGGGAAGCTACCCCAAAACATTTTCCCACCGGCCGCGCCTGCAAAATACCTACTTGCAATAAATAATTATCGAAATTGTACATTGGTAGGTACTTATATACAGGATACAAGTCTTGTACTCCCACACCATACATATCAATGTAGATACGCCCACACTGTACATATAGCTACCTAATCGTATTCATCAAACTTACATCAGACAGCAAAGCTTTCCTCCGAAATCAAAACATTCCTTTACGTCTTTATTGATTACACCTAACAGGCTTATCTGATTTCGCAAGGGCTGAACGTTGAACCAGAGCTCTGTTACCTATCGTATCGTATAGGTATCGTATAGGTGCACTGGTAGTAAAGTGGTTAACGCACTAGTCTGGCAATCCAAGTAGCGTTGGGGCCCGTTGGTTCGAATCCCACCCAGTGCACGAATTAATTTGAGTTTGTGACCACATAATAATAAGACTCTGAGGGTTAGATGGTATAAAATGCTTTAAGCATTAATCTCGCCTGGTGGTTACCTTCCATTGAAAAGTATTATTATTATCAAATATTTTTTTGTTTTTTTTTTTTTTTATATTTTGTATCCATTACTGGAAGATGCATCATACCTAGGGTTACAACCCAAGCCTTCGAATTTTCAACATTCCACAATTTATTAAACTACTAAACTTCTAGTAGTTTAATTCTGTAGTTACTTTCTTCTAATCATAATTTAACCCGTTTTTTATATACATTTTAAACTCGAGTTATGAAGACTGTACTATGACGAACCTCGGGTAAACGAGGCCCAGCAAATTCTTCTTAATTTACATAAAGCTCCCTAGTGGGGGGGGGGGGTAAATTGAGGTAGGGGGGCAAAAGTTAGAGGTGGTCGAGACAGATCTTTTGACTATAAAAAATTTATCCTCTGATAAACGAGGCCAAAGTTATAACGATTTCTTTGTTATTGTAATTTATTGATAGTTTAGATACCATCTACTTATAACGTTATTTTATGCATACAAGTCTAATATTCTGTACATATTTATGCATTTATTTAATGTCAGAAACATACAATTAGTTCATTAAACGAGCAGAATTAAATTATTTACTTTTGAGGCCTGTAGGCAGGTGTGAAAAACACTTCATGAACACTTTAATTAATAAACGTCTAACATTCTATACCCCTCACGAGTAAATATGAAAAGAAATAGAAGAGAAAAAAGAAAAGGAAAGAAAAACACATGTTATAAAAATACAAAGAAACGCTTTCACGGATACACGGGGGGTGCTTACCTACGCTGCGACGTTTAATTGAAACCAGGATAAAAACAGGTAATAGGTAGTAGGTAATCCCTGTAACATGTAAACCGCTTTCCGTGTAAACCGCTTTCTACTCCTCTCGTTTGCTCTCGGAGTTTCGTTAAACTGGAGAGAGAAGAGAAATTTTGCGGTTCTGAATTATTTCTGATTATTATTATCCAAGGTTTCTCCTCTCGGGGTTGTGAAGCGCCCCAAAAGGGTGTTACACCAGGCGCGGATATAAGATTAAGTCTCTTGCAGGCGTGGTCGGTGGGAAAAAATTGGGGGTGCTGCCACATAAACCGGACTAAATTGGGAATTATTTTAGGGTCGCTCTTTTTTTAACAAAATCACACTCTATCGCCTTTGATTTTGTTTACCATGAAAATCATTATAATTCTAATTTAATTATTCTAAAAAAATGTCATGATTTTCACTGTGTTGGTGTGACAATTTTCAGGATTTTCCCTGTGTACGAGCTATGGCTTTAAGAAACACTCTTTTTATCCCAGGATCTGGGTGTCTTTGAATGATTTTTTTCCTGCCTTCCATTAAAAAAAAAAGCACCGGCCGCACCTGGCCTCTGGTGCTGCTCAGTTCACAATGAGGGGTTGTTACGAGTTGGTGTACTTGCCCATATAACCACATTCTGTCTCGTGGTCACCCCTCTGGTGGTCAAATGGAGACTTCGGCGGAAAAAACCGTTCGGGGGTTTTTATTTATTTCCAAAGGCCACTCTCTCTCTCCCTTTGTTTCGATTTCGATTTTTTAAGGTTGTTTTTTTTTGTAGTTTGCTTGTACTCCATATTGTAACACAGCCATTCCGGATTCAGAATTTGAATTTGTATGGGTTTACTTTATTTTACATAATTGGTATATACATAGTACATTTCAGTCAGTCAGTATAAACAGACATCTAACAAGTAACTTCTAACAACTAACTTTTGCGGTGACGGTTCTCTTCTTCAGGTTTTATAAACTAAAAAGAAGCGAAAGGTCTTCAAGTTTCGACCTTTATTTCTCCAATATTGTGTCAATTTTATCTCGCATGTCACCTTCACACAGGTGGTAGCCCTGTGACGGTACAGGTGGTAGCCCTGTGTCAATATACCTCGCCATTAATTTATTCAATATTTTAGCTTACAGAATCAGTTTTGAATATGGAGGAGAGAGCGAAAGAAAAATGACCTTTCTAAACATGTCCAGTTTTTTCCATATAAATTTTCCGTCATATTTCATGTTTATATGTTTAGGAAAAAAAGGGAAATAACTACCGGGTGGTCCAAAAAAAAAACTGATCAGATTACTTTTTTTTCGTACGATTTTAATAATTTGGACAGATAATCTCAACTTTACGAATATATTATAGACTTATTTTCTAAAAGTTTTATAATATTTGTAGTAGGTAAAAGACGTTCTCTGAAGAAATAGATTTGGCTAATTTTTTAACAATTGGATGCATGTAAAATACTTTAAAAATATTGAATTTTTTTTTCTCGTTTTCTTTCCATTCAACGACCCTTAATTTTAACACCACTGAAATTACTGAATATATTTGCACGAGATTTTCAAAAAAACTGATCAGATTTTATCCACCCTATATTGTGAAGCGAAGGGTTTGGAACTGACAATCTATATTGTGACTTGGCTGTCAAAAAATGTTGAATCGTCTCAATTCTGTATTCCCCAGAGTCGGGAACAAGAGAGTGTCTTCACCTCCCGATTTCTGGGGACAAGAGTGCCGTGCACCCCTTTATGCCCCGAATATCTCAAAAAAGTTTAGGGACGATATTTTCCCCTTTCAAACCCACCATCCCTAACAACCCTAATGGCCATTAGGCAGGTATCGGGCCAAATTTTTAGTGGGAACACAAAAAATAATTGTAAATGTCCACCTGAGAGTATTTTACACGAGTTGGGGTTAAAAATAAATGATAATAATAATATTTGATAGTAAGAAGTAGGTGAGGATGCTTGGTGAAAGCCCATCTTAGAAGCTTTAGCTTAGGAAAAGTACCTTTGTATAAGTCTGTTATCCTGTTATTAAATAAATAAATATTTTTAAAAAAATGCAAAACTCGGCTAGCTTAATTTTTTTTTTTTGGAAAACCTGACTTGAATTCTGAAAAAGTATAACCATCCCCACCCGTACGTACTTTTTACCAAAATTCCGCAAAAAAGGAATTTGAAAATCGAAGCGTCCGTCGCGTCAATATAGCCAATTTTCTATTCCAATAGTCTCCGTGGCAGGGTGAGTTAGCGCGCTAGGCACTCTAGGCAGGGTTCGATCCCCAGCGGGCAGGTATTTTTGTGCTCTGTACTTGGATGTTCGGGGTCCACTCATACCTCATGAGGAAAAATGAGTAGTTAATTGTATGAGTAACGACCGGTGGAGGCATTTTATCAGAGTAAAAAGGAACTAATGCAATATAATTCGAAAAGTGAAGGTGGCTCTTTTTAAGGGTGCGCTACCCACAAAAATTGTGAAGACTCCTTGTGTTTCACCAGAAATAAAAATCATACATACTGGAAAAGTATCCACTTATCAATTTCCATCCAAGATCGACATTATTAATTCATTATGTAACCATTTCACACTAAGCCTAATACAATGGATCGCTAACATACATGCCATATTGCATACTTACAACTTACAAGGCGTACATACATTCTCTTCAGGATAATAATAATTATGAGCAACAATTCAAATAATGGGGTTTTTTTCAGTTCCATGTTTATAGTAAAAAAAAACACCCATCTGGTTTGCAGCAAAACACCAAACAATTATTTCCTATTTCCTATTCAGGTGTTTTACAAAAATATAAATTATTATTACAAAATAAATTACCGACCTCAGTAGCTTGATCGATAAGGCGGCGGATTTATAACCTGGAGGTAGATGTTTCAAGATTTAGTCAAGCGAGTTTGAGTAGTTGTGATATCATATGATGACTCTTTTAAAACTTATTTATTACAAAGTCGAACACATCGGATTAACTCGGAAGTAATAATTCCTCTAATCAGCATAATAATCATGTTCCAATGATATGTTCACTGCATGTACAGGAAACATGACGTCACACAAGTCAACATCAGACATCAGAACTTGACGAAAACTTGCAAGAAGTGTTAAGTTCCTTAGCTGAACAGATTCTTCAACTTTATACACAAAGTTTTCAGGAACAAAGTCTTTAATTATAATTTTCCAAGAGTTTTATTTCTAATTTTCTTTTCTCTCCAAAGTTTTCACTCCTTGTCTTTTCACAAAGGAAGATTAGTTTAATGGAAATCTTTTCAGATTACCTTATCCTTTTGATTTTCAGAAGGTTTGATATCCTCCAAAAAACATGAATGTAAAATGAAAGGCCAAAATTGTAGAAAAATAATTAAAAAACGGGTCTGTTTTCAATTGGGGCGCTTCTTGTTTTTTGCAAGCCGTAAAAACGGGTCTTTAAAACAAAAGTAAAGACTGTAAATGCTATGGTAACATTAATATCTTGGGCCTTACTTTTTTTCTTTCTTTAAAAATGTGAAAATAGTCCATTTAAAAATAGTCTTTTTATGATAGCTGTATGGAATGACCTTGCCTAACAAAGCCAAAGCGAAAAAAAAATCTGGTGTAAACATTACACGACATTCCTTATCTCATTGGGAATGGAATTAGTTCGTTTGGTATATAAGATCTACTTCCATACCAAATTTCAAATCTCTATCTTTTACTGTTCTCGACTTATCTTGTTCACAGACGGACAGACAGGCGGATAGACCAATGGCTAAAAACAACTTTTTTATTTGGTACCATGATTCATCCAGAAATGTGAAAAACTGGGTGGGTCAAATTTTCGACGAATACAATAGTTTCCTTATTATTGGATAAGGAAAGTAAAAATATTGAAAGGTATTGTATTATAACTCCATGTCCCAACTCTCCAACTTTTGAACACCTATCCTGTAGAACTTGGAATCACTGAAGAGCCACATCTTATCAGTATAAACAGAAAAGTGAGAAGTTGTATTACATTTACAAATGTAAATGAACTTATACTTTTTATGTTCTCACCACAAGACGAAGGGGCAGAATTTCTTTGCCCTCTTAGTGTGGTGGGTATGTGCTTTGATGTTCTCTCATTAGCCGTGGGAAGAGAGGTCTCTTCTCTCTTCCTGCGGTAAATTTGTGAACACCCTTTGAATTATGTTTCTTTGTCACTTTATTTAGTTGTAATGAATATTGAATTTATTGTAGTGAATATTGAATTTATTGTAATGAATATTGAGTTGCAATGAATATTGTATCGTGAAAATAATAATAATAATAATGATAATCATAAAATAATGGTGCAGTTTTTCCAATGACAATAACAACAATTTGGATTACAAAATTATAAGCTGGGTGGTCATTTTGATCAAGGTATCGGAAGCGCAATCTTAGAAGCCAAATAAAAATGGCTTAGGATGGGTTCTCTGTATACAAAAAATATGAAAAATAAAACAAATGATTTATTTATTATTATTATTAATCTGTTCAATTTGATCATGGTTTTCATGGATTTGCGAATGAGTTGTTATTGTTGTAAGTACTGTTGTTACCAGTTGTTGCTAGCTCACTCCAAATCATACTATTTCTTTGTGTGATCAACCATCGTGAGAACTTGGGCTTTTTCTTTACAAGCCAATAGACCCTTGGGAAATTGCAATCCAGCCTAGCTTGGGCTGGCACGTCCGTTCATGGTTTACATTCCTCTAGTGAGGTTAAGAATGGTTTACATGGTTTACATTCCCCTAGTGAGGTTAAGAATGGTTTACATGGTTTACATTCCTCTGGTGAGGAATGTAAACCATCTTCATGATGATTTACTGGTCTTCTCCCTGTTGAATGTCCCTCGGTTAGACAGGGTGCATCGCTTGCTGTTTCTTAACGTCTGTTTAGTAACTACTGTCCGTGGTCCAGAGATCTTGGGTTCGATCCCACAAAGCGATAGCACAAAGCTCTAATATGGTCGTTAAATCGCCATCGCTCTATTCGGAATACGAGTAATTTCAGTAAAATTAAATTGGTGTTCTCGGATAAGTTTTAAACTGAAACTGTTAACTGCAGGAATTTTCCAATGTGTTCACATGTCACATTAAATTTCATGTGTTGACTACCAGTAACCCAGTTTTCACAACTCACCATCGACCGATTTACTCAATGGACCAGAAAATTAGAGTTCGTGTACTACCTACATATAATTATGTATTTATAACACCGACCTCAGTAGCTTGATCGATAAGGCGGCGGACTTGTAACCTGGAGGTCGGTGGTTCAAGACCCGGTTTCAGCGTCGATTTAGTAAAGCGAGTTTGAGTGGTTGTCATATCACGAAAGCGATTAACACAAATTATGATAACTTTAAGGTAAAGAAACCTGAAATATTTTCCCATTATTCCTACATCACAACCTTTACGCCACGGAGACATCATCCGTGGCATAACGGTTGAGACTACTGACCGTAGTCCACAGATCCCAAGTTCGATACCCGGTTGGGGTAGAATTTTCGAAGGAAAGTCTGTTCCCTCCAAACACGTGAAGCTAGCAATTCCGGCCGTACCCACGTACGCAGGCTGGGTGAGGTTAATGTGGTTAGCTGGTACGATTCCCAGCGACCATGATTCATCCAGAAATGTGAAAAACTGGGTGGGTCAAATTTTCGACGAATACAATAGTTTCCTTATTATTGGATAAGGAAAGTAAAAATATTGAAAGGTATTGTATTATAACTCCATGTCCCAACTCTCCAACTTTTGAACACCTATCCTGTAGAACTTGGAATCACTGAAGAGCCACATCTTATCAGTATAAACAGAAAAGTGAGAAGTTGTATTACATTTACAAATGTAAATGAACTTATACTTTTTATGTTCTCACCACAAGACGAAGGGGCAGAATTTCTTTGCCCTCTTAGTGTGGTGGGTATGTGCTTTGATGTTCTCTCATTAGCCGTGGGAAGAGAGGTCTCTTCTCTCTTCCTGCGGTAAATTTGTGAACACCCTTTGAATTATGTTTCTTTGTCACTTTATTTAGTTGTAATGAATATTGAATTTATTGTAGTGAATATTGAATTTATTGTAATGAATATTGAGTTGCAATGAATATTGTATCGTGAAAATAATAATAATAATAATGATAATCATAAAATAATGGTGCAGTTTTTCCAATGACAATAACAACAATTTGGATTACAAAATTATAAGCTGGGTGGTCATTTTGATCAAGGTATCGGAAGCGCAATCTTAGAAGCCAAATAAAAATGGCTTAGGATGGGTTCTCTGTATACAAAAAATATGAAAAATAAAACAAATGATTTATTTATTATTATTATTAATCTGTTCAATTTGATCATGGTTTTCATGGATTTGCGAATGAGTTGTTATTGTTGTAAGTACTGTTGTTACCAGTTGTTGCTAGCTCACTCCAAATCATACTATTTCTTTGTGTGATCAACCATCGTGAGAACTTGGGCTTTTTCTTTACAAGCCAATAGACCCTTGGGAAATTGCAATCCAGCCTAGCTTGGGCTGGCACGTCCGTTCATGGTTTACATTCCTCTAGTGAGGTTAAGAATGGTTTACATGGTTTACATTCCCCTAGTGAGGTTAAGAATGGTTTACATGGTTTACATTCCTCTGGTGAGGAATGTAAACCATCTTCATGATGATTTACTGGTCTTCTCCCTGTTGAATGTCCCTCGGTTAGACAGGGTGCATCGCTTGCTGTTTCTTAACGTCTGTTTAGTAACTACTGTCCGTGGTCCAGAGATCTTGGGTTCGATCCCGGTTTGAGCAGAATTTGCAAATAATTCTATTCCCTTTGAAGAACACGGGAGGCTGTCAAATCTGACCCAATCCAGGGTAGGTTAGGTTAATGTAGAAAGCTTGTACAATTCCCTTTGAATGTATGATAAAACCTCCTTCCAGTGTATTTAAATCAGTACGTTAAAACCAAATAGAATAATAGAATTCTGGGCTTAATAGCTTTACTTATAAAACTTTGCCCTTATAAGATTTTCTATTATTATTATTATTATTATTAACTGGTCACAAGATATCTTATTAGGTCATAGTGTTAATTGTATGAGTTTTTTCTTCTTTTTTTCTCTTGAAGCACTTTAACTAGGCTCAAACCTGTCGTTCGTGCTGAGTTTGTGTTTGTGGACTACAATTACTATGTTTTCTAAAATTGTCGGTGGTCCTTTTACCACGTTTAATGTCAGGACACCACCTTGTAACTTTTGATATCGATAAAAACAGAGTCTGAATAGCACTTATCAAGCCATTGCTTTGCTTGCGCAGTATTCTTTTCCATCGTTAGTAATTAATGCACGAAACTCGTTTTTATCAAATTTTTCAAACACAAACTAATGTAGCGTCACTTTCATCAGCTCGATCCAGACGATATCATTATGTTCTGAAATTTAAACTTCTCTTGGAAGCCTTCAAAGATTAGGAGAAATACCTTTTGTATAAATTAGTATTATTAAAAAATAAGTAAACACCGTTCAAAGTGACCTGAAAAAAACCGTTCTCCTCCTATCAAGCCAACAGGCCTATATTTTAACAAGAAACAGAGTTTATATGTATTTTGTTTTATTCTGTTATACATGAATTGTGAGATAGACGCTGTAAATTAGTTTTTCGTGTCTTGAGAAGTATAAAGTAACAGTCAGGTGAAGTTGTTTTTGTTGTTCGAGTAACAATATTATCTGCGCATGGAAGAACAAGTAATGGAGAACTCGAAATGACTCAAACCTGTCCCGTAAAATTGGCCATCTTGGTTAGATTTAACACAGAGGAAATCACAACAATAACATTTTTTTTTTTTTGCATGCTTTTAAAGGCAAAAACGATAACCATATTGGATAGTTTGTTATGGTATATATTTATTACCCATGAGATAAACATTATGACGAACGAGCGTCTCCATTGCTTATTTCTCCATGGTTTGCAGCTCACATTATTATTATTATTATTAAATTCTTCATTAGATATTGAGACATATATTATGTACAAATGTACATGTACAGTGTACACTGTACACCTGTACAGTACAAAGAGTGATTAAAAAAATGGAAACAACATAAACAATAAAAAGGCGAGAAAAAAACAGACAAATGTATATAGGTACACATGATGTCCTAAGACAAGGACGGGGTTATTCCGTATGGCAGTCTCTTCCACCCAACCCTTATAGGGTCATGAAATACAGAAGGGTAATTTGTGTCAATTTTTTCAACTGACTAAGTTTTGGCACGTCGAGCGAGGCAACTTTTTCGAAAACAAGTCGAAGAAGTTTCTTACACTGCTCCTTGACCAATTTGTCTTAAAAAAGTACGAGGTCGTGAATTTCACGCCTCACTTGGCCGAGAGTAATTTCACACCTCTGCAGTGTACACTTCTAGGTGACCCACTAAACAGGTTCATAATTTACCTGCTAATGAAGTTGAAAATCACCGGCTCGAAATAACCTTAATGTTGAAGATAGGTGTATTTATTGATCAAGTGAAAGCAGAAGACATGAACTGGACCACAAAAAGTCCGATTATTTGTCAATATTTCCAAACTCCGTGTATTGCCTGACGCACTAAGATTGAAAAAACTTCTCTGGTAGTTTAAATGTGGAAGAGATTGCCACAGGCAACCCTTTGTCATAGACAAGGAAAGTGAATAAATAATAAAGATACTTTGTCGTTACAGCATCAAAAGCGCCAATATAACCACGAAGTTGAAATATATAAGTCATGTTGAAACCAAAATAAATATATAAATAGTTATTATAGTAGAGAAGCAAAAAGCTTTGTCCTAACAACATCAAAAGCGGTTGAAACATTACAAAAATCCCAGGTATGTTGTATAGTAATATGTATAGCATAAAAACGAGACATCTTAGATGAAAGCTTGGTAAGAGGTAAAAAATGTTTACAGGGTCAGTCAGACATAGAAAGAGCACTAAAAATATACACAGAGGTGTAAAAAATGATGTCATTTGTTCATTACCAGTAGGTAAGCATAATAATAAAATTTAGAATAGAATAGAATAGAATAGAATATACCTTGTTTATACTGCCGAGGTAAGACTGAAAAGTCCCTTTACTCCAGCAGTCAAACAGGTCTTATATATTTTATGGGATAAGTATTTTACATATTAATAACATATAAAAAAAAACCATGTTTATTTTTAAAAAAAAAAGCTGAAAAGGTAAAATTAAAAAAAAGGAAAAAATAAATAAATTAAATTATAAAAAAAAATAGAAGAAATTATAAAAAAATAGTATTTACCTGTATTAACTCTAATATTTTTTACCTAGAATTTTTGAATTATTTTCAATAATTTGCCTGTTTTTATTTTTACTTTGAAGACTATCCATAGAAAACTTTGTGTTCTTAAATAAAAAGAGAGAAAAAAAAAATGGTTCAAATTGTTTAAAAAAAGCCAGTATCTGATCACTATCATTTGATCAACTTTCATTTCATGTCGACACCTATTTTTATTCTAGACATCTATTTTTGCATCCTTGCAATGTGAAAATCATCAAAATTCCTGAACAAAGATATTTCAAAGAAATTTGAAACAAATACGATTTATCCAGAAAGGCATTTATTGTGAAATACAAAAAATAACGGGAAAATTAGTTCTGAAGGCTTAGTTTCATTGACCTACCCTGTAGACAGCTAAGCAGCGGAAATTAGTCCCGACTTAGGAAAGCTTCTCAGAGCTTACCTTCATTAATACATTCTGTAGATGACCGGGACTACTTTTCCTTTTCTATGGTTTGAGGGTTAGGTGGTAGAGAGTGCGTTAGTGATTACACTGATTACCTTTCATCAAAGGGTATTACGGATAGGGTATCTCCTCTCGGAGGTCTCAAGCCCCAGAAAGGGATTTACAATAGGAGCACATCTATGATCAAATGTATCAAGTCTCCTGGTGTTGCTCTGTTATTATTATTAAACTCTTTCTTAGAAGAACATATATACCTACAAACAAAAATGGTAAAAAACACAATTGACAGTAGAAATATAAACAGGAAAAAATAAACAAAATATATACATAGGGCCTAACTAAAGGGCGGGGCTCTTGCCTATGGCAATTTCTTCCACCCAACTCTCTATTCACAATGTGGGGAGCATATTAGTTGGTGGACTTGATTGTCTCCTATATTCTTTCCCGTGGCTATTCCCTTTGGGGTATCATTATTATTCTGATGGGAAATCACTTTTGGGGACTTGTAAACAGCCACTTTTGTACATTTTGAACTCACATGAATCGTCTGCAAGAGACTTTTGACCTTTTATTTACACATTATTTTTATACAAAACCATCAACAATAAATTAATAATATTTAAAAAAATTAATAAATACAAAAAATTATAGAATTTTATTAATTTTTTTTCCAATTGTTTCGTTATCCGAGGCGAAGTTAATGCCTTAGGCATTCTCTGCCACTTAATCTATGAAGGCTGGATGCTGTTGTTTCTATGAAGGCGATAGAATACCACCTGCATTATTATTATTTATTTAATCAGTCTGTGATTTTTGCTGCGTTTCTTATTGTTACAGTTCCAGTGTGATAACCACTCGGCTTTTGTAAGTACCTTACCCATGTACCTACCCATGCCTACCTATTTCATATAAATAAATTCTCTGGGTCGGCTGTGCTTTGAAACGGTGCCAACATTTCACAAGCTAGATTAATTCAATTGTAATAATTTCAGACAGAGGCTGGAAACAGCTCCTATGTTGCCAAACATTCTCTTCATGTTTCCTGAGTCCGGGATCCCATATATGTAACATTTTGTATCGCAAAGTTGCGAAGGGTAATAGAAAGTTAGTATAGAAAAGTAATACCTAGAAAGTTAAAAAAAAAACGTTATCATAATATCTCTTCATAAAAATATAATTCTATTCTTTAAAGAGGTTCACCGATAGAGCGTTGAATACACCGGTTCTCATGTTATCACCAAAGTTAAGCAACGCCCAGCGAGGTGAAAAATTCGTGATGCTGACATTCCGACCAACCCAGCCTGGGTGAAGTTAATGTGGGTAGCAGGTCTGTGATTTTCCTGCGAATGGAGGGTAATACCCCATCATGATATAAACATGCAGTTGAAAGCAACATTAAACTCAAATTAAAAAATAAAAATCCAATATTATTTTCTTTTAGTCTGTAGTGATGAAAAATAAACTTACCTAATTTTAGACTTATCAAATGTATTGATCACAAAAGAATGATAGATGATTATTAAAAAAGCACAATACCGGTATAACGTTTAACTTGGCGTAAATAATCTGTCGAACTTTACGTAAAATTCAAACGAAACTTCGCACTTTGCGTAAATGTGTTCGCGCGGAAAGCTCAAATCTAACTGAATTCAAGAGCAGGATTCACTTTTCAAATTATCCTGACGACACTTTGAATAGAAAGCTCTGAGCGTCTGCCAGTACAATGGAGAAGATGTTTATTTGTATTCAGGGAGGACACTGACCATGTTTTGTGTCATTTGTGAAACAAGGTGGGCAAGCAGTGTAAGCACCTGTGTAACTTATGTATGTACCTACTCGTACAGTTATGTATGTGAGGCTCAATTGCCGAAATCGCTCATCGAGGGAAAAAAACACACTCATCACAAAATGGTCTTATTACATACATGACCTGCAGCATTTACAGTGTGCACAATCGCAGGACCAATAGTGGGATAACAGACTATAATCATAATAGTCCCGGTGGGACAACCAGTCTATTCCGTACACTCATTTGTCCCACCCGTGGGACATCCAGTCAATTCCGTGCAGACTCATTTGTCCCACCAATGGGACATCCAGTCCATTTCGTGCAGACTCATTTGTCCCACCCGTGGGACATCCAGTCCATTCCGTGCAGACTAATTTGTCCCACCAATGGGACAACCCGTCCATTCCGTACAGACTCATTTGTCTTACCATTGTGACAACGAGTCTATTCCATGTAGATTCATCTGTCCTACCGGTGGGACAAATTATTGGTGATGGTGAAGCATGTAGTAAAGTCCGAATTCCAGCCAACGCCAACGTCTCGATGGGATGTAGGATGGAAAGTTTCGGGGCCTCAACAGTTGCAAATTAACAGATAGCCAGCGTCGCGGTCGATGGCGCGTTGAACGCACCGGCTCTCATAGGACCACCGAAGTAGTGAGGTGAAGACTTTGTGATGCTGGCATTCCGGACCAACCCTGGAGGTTAATTTGGATAGCAAGTTTGTGAGTTTCCTGCGCATGTAGGGCAACACCCTCGTCGTGATATGACCATGCGGTTGAAAGCGTAGTTAAACCCAAATAGCAGAAAAAAATACTAACAGACGCGGACTGAGTAGGTAAATTTCCATCCAAGCCGTAATTTGGGATTCTTGGACCAAAACGAGATTCGAGCGATTTTGTTTTTGTTGTTGATGGTACTGTTGTTATTATTGTTATTCTTATTCATTGATCAGATTCGGCAGTTGAGCGTAACATAGAAAACACTTATATCTTACTTATTTGACCTGTCTCCTAAATTTGAATAACCTCATCGAATCTTTTAAGAGTCAATTTTTTCATGCGATTTCTCAACGATTAATTTACATTGATTGAAGAGTTGGTTTTTGTTTTTAATCATTATCATTATTTTTTATATTATACAGGATCATTCAACTGATCGGATTTTAAAAAATCATAACTGTGTTATTCCTCAAGATATTAGGTGTAGCACCCTGGTAGCAACCTCAGTAGCTTGATCAATAAGACGGCGGACTTGTAACCTGGAGGTCGGTGGTTTAAGTCCCAGCGTAGTTTGAGTAGTTGTGATATCACGAAAGTGATTAACACAAATAACATAATAACTTAACTAACTTTACTATTAGGTACTATTGAACTTGTTTTCTAATCTTCTTTCTCTTTCCTTTTTCCCAAACCTACTTATGGTGGGCATTGCCAACCTCTTCTGCATGGTTGAGTTTGGTTGTTTCTAGCAACCCTACTTTCACATTCTACAGTTGGATGCCTAACGTCAGCCCTATTAAGGGCGCCAATGATTTGTGTTATTGTCTTTTGTCCTGACATAGCTGTAAATCGGATCTGTTTAACGCCCAACACCCAGACCAGAGAGCGCAACCCGGGTCCTTTTGATAACCTGATTCCAGTCATCAGCGCTGCCCTTAAAGGACATTAAGATATTTTATTAGACTCAAAATGGTTTGGTTTTGGTTCACAAGAACGGGTAGGTATACATTTCTTTTCTTTTTAAAAATTACAACAATAATGCGACAACAATCTGCTGCAATGCCATGGTCCAGTCTTTAGTAAAATATATATGTTCATCATGAGGGATGATTTGCACAAACCATCTCCTTACAGAGTCGAGCATATATTATGCTAGGAGTTCCTGTCACAAGATAAATATAATAATAATATCTCCTTATTTACCCGTCTATTACTAATAAGTTCCATCATTCCAGATGTAAACTCAAGGCGCATTATTATGTGGTCAAAATCCCAAATGGGAGAATAATGTCATGTCCCTACTGGGTTTTGAACCCTCGACCTCTGGAATACCAGACCGACCCCGTCGCATTCACCACTCAGCTGCGGAGAGAGACTTCGAAGGTACAACTTATTTCAAAAACACACCAGCACGTCAGTTGAATAACCCTGTATTTGCTTAATATTAAATTAACATTCTGCATAATTATACAAGTTTGTATTAAATTACACACAAAAATACTTATTGATAGTCGAATCGATTGATCAAGTCTGGTAATATAAGTGGAGAGGGCTAACATTGGTGCGGGTCCCACACAATGCAAGATTATTTTTTATAGTAAGTTATAGTTTCACAAAAAATTAACTGATACTCTGTCGGCGGATTGTTTAGTCAGACGTAATGGTCTCTTAGCCAGCCTATGTGGCGTAACGGTAACGACTACTGTCCATAGTCCAAAGGTCTCGAGTTCAACTCCTGGTTGGGGCAGACATTTCGGAGAACATTCTGTCCCCTCCAAACACGTGAGGCTGGCATTTCCGGCCCTACCCAGGCTGGGTGAGGTTAATGTGGATAGGTGGTACGATTCCCAGCGAATGGAGATTAAAACCCCTGTCCTTCCTATCTATCTCAAATCAGGACGTTAAAACCGAATAAAATTAACTGGTCCCAATAGATCTAATTAGGTTGCAGTGTAAATTGTAAGGGTTTCATTGAAAACCCTGCAACCAGGTCAGATAATAATAATGGTCTCTTAAGTATTGTATTTACTGCCTTCTACTCGTTCATTATAATTTATTTATTTTCTTATTTCATAAACTCAATTCGCGTTTTTTCTTTAAAATATCATCGTTTGAATAGTATTATAACACATCAGAATCTCTTGTAGTTTCAATGCATCTTCTGTTGATCCGTACAATGTCCGGGTCCAATATAATCGATCTATTGCAATGTCTTTGAGAGTCTGGATCTTTTTACAATCTTTTTAATACATAATATATAACTTATTCTTTCTACTTGTCATTCTATTATTTTATTAATTAATTAGCGATTTATCTAGCAGGCAAAGGTTCCCTAAATTTTCCAGTTTCAAATTTTAAGAATTTTTTATTTATAGGTAACTACTCAGTTTTAAGTGCATAATGTTAACACCACATTAATTTACACTACACACTGGACATGGAAGAATACCAAGGGGTTCATCAACAGTCAACAACCAGATCAATCATTCCACCACCATGACACATCAAATAGACACGGAAAGTATGTATGTACGGTTTTATTTGTGGTGAAGCACAAGGCCTCTTCACAATTTTTGTGGGTAGCGCAGCATTACTAAGAGCCTCCTGTACTTTTCGAATTATTCTATTACATTAATTTCTTTTTACTCTGGTAATGCCGCCACTGGTCGTTACTCATACAAGTAACTACTCATTTTTCCTCACGAGGTATGAGTGGACCCCGAACACCCAAGAACAGAGCAGAAAAAATCCTGCCCCGCTGGGGATCGAACCCAGGTCACCGTGCGTGCAATGCCTAGCGCGCTAACTCACTCTGCCACGGTGACTTCTAGACACGGAAAGTATGTAACCACTATACAATCATGATACCGATATCAGACCTCAGTAGCTCCATGGATGAGGCGGCGGACTCGTAACCGAAGGTCGGTGGTTCGAGTCCCAAGTTCAGTAACGATTTTAGTAAAGCGAGTCCAAGTGACATCACACCGTGATGAACACAAATCTGATAACTTTTACAATCATGATGGTACAACAAATTCGCTGCCGTACTGGGAACTCAAATCTCCGACCTCCAGGTTACAAGTTCGCCTTATCAATCGTGATTTTGAGGTCAAATTTTCTTTATCACGTAGCAGTGTTCACAGGATGGCAAACCATGCCGACCCAAAGTATCCACTTAAATAACAAGTTTCTCATTTATTATGAAACGTGAGTTTGTTGCTAAATCATAGTACAAAAGCCTCATCGAGCCCTTGGTTGACAGGTAATGTGCCAAGTATGGCCGCCGCATTGCCTATTTGGACGACCCAAAGTAAGATTGGGAATAGAGAAAATGAAAGAAGAAGAAGAAGTGTTCAGGATGAAAAACACAAAATATCTAACTACCTATCCTGTAGGCACAAAAGAGAAGAGATAAAACTGAGAGCAGCTCCGTCGAGCAGGATAGATTTCTATCAAATCTCAATTTAATGATCGTCAGAATAAAGAAAAAAGCTGCTACAACTTCCCAGACGGGAGAATAGAACATTTTTACGAGGAAATTGCTGAAATTTGACGACAGTGCCCCCCCCCCCCCCCCCCCCCTCCGCGCTTTATGGCTGCTTTCCATTTTGATCTTGTTGAAAGCTTCGGAGAAACAACGTCATGAATACCGTATTAGAAAGCAATTGAGCTCGACACCTGGCCTACTTTCTGTAGAAATAGCTTGCCCATACCGTAGTATGCAACGCCTCTGCTGGGCGAGAAGTGACACATAATAATAATAACATTTTTTAGAGGAATTTCAAATTATTGAGGAAATCCTTGCACTTGGTGGGATTCGAACCAATAGATCCCTACGCTACCTGGATTACCAGACCAGCGCGTTAATCATTTGAGTATACCAGTGCAAGGTAATACTTACCATTTAGGTGCTGAGTCTGGATGCCAAACTGTCCATAAGAGGAGAACTTAAATTGGCTGCCTAGATTATTTCAGTGAATATATGATTTTGATTAAATTTATCCATACGACAAATAAATAAGGTGCTGAGTCAACACGAGTAGGTAACACCGGACGGTATCCCTTGCAAACAACTGAAGGTAGTTGTGCCCCGGAACCGCTGTCCCATTACTTCAGGGCACTTTACCTTCACATCTATGCCATTCCAGAAACGGAAAAACTCGATTAGAATTTTCCGCTTCGGCCGGGATTCGAAACCGCAACCTCCGGGTCAGCAAGCAATACTCTTAACCACTGAGCCACGGAGGTCGGCAACAACTGAAAATAAATTTAAAAAATTGTCGGCTCTATGGGATTCGGAACCGAGACCTTTCGCATGGCAAGCCAGTATCTTACCACGGAGCTAATCGCACGCTCATAAGTTTTTTCTTCAAAGACAATTTCTCTCACAAAGAGAGGAAATTTTTCTACGGTTTCCTTCAGTATCATACCACCATAAGATGCATATTAAGCATCAACACGAGCTTTTGAGTACTATGGTATATAATTTGATATGTTATTACGTCTTTTACTTTTAATATACCTACTAATAATAATAATAAGAGAAACCCTACTCTTCTGATTTAACAAAGGAAATTTTCTTTACAGTTTATTTTTTTCTTTCGTTCAAGTAGAAATCATGCCTTTATTTTCAAGGTCAGGAAAATTTAATAAAGTACCTACTTATATTTTTATGAAAAATTATTAACAATTGTAGGTATTCGGTAGGTATGTATTAACATCATAATGTCCATAATTTTTTTTACTTTCCTTATCCTATAATAAGGAAGGTATTGTATTCGTCGAAAATTTGACATAGCCAGTTTTTCACATTTCTGGATGAATCATAGCCTCAGGATACCAAAAAAGTTGTTTTCGGCCATTGGTCCGTCGTCTGTGAACAAGATATCTCGAAAACGGTAAGAGCTAGAGACTTGAAAATTTGTATGAAAGTAGATCTTATATACCACACGAAAGTCTTGGTGGAAATCGGCCGTACTCTGCAACCAAAGAGCCCCAAAAACGGGCCGCAAAGGCCGTTCCTTTGGATAGGTTAAAGATACAAAAAAAGTTTGGGAACAACTTATTGGAATGAAAAAGTAATAGAGGTTTTCTGAGATCATTTTTTTGATATCTTGAACTTTTTGGAACACGGCTCCAATATACCGGTATTTTCGATGATCCCCATTTAGACCAACTTTTTTTATTATTTATCGTAGATGGGGGCTGTGACATATCAAATCCAATGATTTTGAGGTGCTGACACGAATTTGACATTGATTTTTAGCTAACTGTTACCTTTCAGTCACCAGTGGCTTTTGGTCCCGTTTCAATTCAAAATCATGTGATGTTTACACCAGATTTTTTTATTTTAATAAAAGAAATAGCATGAAAAGAAATGTTAGTAGTTTAGAAAAATATGGAGAATTTATGTAACCATTTCTCTGAGAGTTCTGTCCGGAAAATTTAATAACAAATTTATTTTTTCTAATTTCTCGTCCTCTTTCATTCTTGCTCATATTGTTAAAAAAAGAAAATAAATATGAGAACAATAAAAGAAACAAGCAACAAAACACTATAGAAATCTTTGAAAAGAAAATTTGTCCGTTAAAAAGTTATTTCATAATTTTATTTCTTTTGTGTCAATTTGTTGGAGCGTAATGAAAAACTGAGGACACAATATACTACAGTCACTGATATTATTATTATCTATTATCATATTTGAGGCGGCAGACTTGTAACTTCGTGGTCATTGGTTTGACTTCCAGAGGGCGGATTGATAAGTCAGGTAAAAATGAATGAAGATGTGATACTAGTATACAAGTTATAACATCTTAAAAGTGCAAGAATGAAATTTCATACTCCTGTGTTCATTAGTATTGATTTGACAGCCAATCAAACTGGACGTGTTGCTGTTCCTGTGTGACAGTGGAAAAAAGTGAATATCGAGTGCTAATGAAACATTATTTTTTAAGGAAGAAAAGCATTACGGAAACCAAAAGATCACTTGATAAGTATTATGGTGATTATTCTCCATCAGTTAAGATGATTCATAAGTGGTTTACTAAGTTTCACTGCGGCAGAACAAGCACAGAAGATGCCTCCCGCTCAGGGCGCTCTATTGAGGTAACAACTCTAGAAATGACAACAAAAGTCCACGATAATGTGTTGGAGGATCGCCGAGTGAAGTTGAGAGAGTTAGCGAAGACTGTAAGGATCTCATATGAACGAGTTGCTAACATCTTGCATGAACTTTTGCACATGAGGAAACAATCGGCAAGAAGGGTGCCGCGTTTGTTGACTATTGACCAAAAACGTGATAGAGTGAAACTTTCTGAGGCTAATTTTCGGCTCTTTGAACGTAACCAAGATGAGTTTTTGCGCCGTTTTATTACGGTAAATGAAACCTGAATTCATTTCTACACGCCAGAGACAAAGCAGCAATCAAGACAGTGGGTGGAGGCTGAATGACCTTGGCGGAGAAGGCCAAGGTCATCCCATCGTCTGGCAAGGTGATGGGCACCGTGTTCTGGGACGCCCAGGGCATTATCATCATTGATTTTCTCCAAAAAGGAAAGACCATAAATGGAGAGTACTATGCATCACTGTTGGACCAATTGAACGAGGAAAGCAAAACAAAGCGGCCACATCTTAGAAAGAGGAAAATCCTGCTCCACCACGACAATGCTCCTGCCCATTCTTCCGCCATTACAGCAGCCAAGCTGGTGGAACTGCGATATGAATTGCTCCCTCATCCACCATATTTTCCTGACCTGGCTCCCAGTGACTTCTTTTCGTTTCCAAACTTGAAAATATGTCTAGCAGGACGGAGAACTTTAACAGATACAGAAATTATCTCCGAAAAAAAGGTGTATTTCGAGGACCTTAGAAAAGACTACTAAAAAGAGGGCATCAAAATTATCCAGCACCGTCTAACTAAATCGTTGAAAAGTAAATAGCACCGATTCGAAAAAAGTTTGTGCTTGTTTCATTTTTACCTGACTTATCAATCCGCCCTCAGTGTACCATGAGTTTGAGCAACTGAATAAAATCGTCTTTATTGATGAATTTACACAATTATTACAAGTTATTCTTTAAATGGATTTCCGAAAAATTGAAAATATTGATAATTGACACGTGAATTAATATTGTTTTAGAACATTTTGGAAATGTTTGAAAATTCCAGATGAGACTAGTATGAAACTTCCTAACTTGTAATAGGTAGAAAGTCGTGAGATGTTCACACTAGTTTACGATCTGGATTCATAATATTATTCTCTTTGAAGTAGAAAAAAAATTAACACCTAATTTTATACATCATTACTTACCTATAATTGATATGAAATTACTTTATTAAAATATTCTTTTACGTTCTTTCATTTTTGTCCATTGAATTCCCATGAGCTATAGCAGGTTTTACGTGTTCATACTGGAAAAAACAACCCCATACAGCTAATCTAGAAATCATTAATTTTAATTTAACAGTAAATTTAACTAGAAATTTAACAGTAAAAAAAGTAAATTTGTAAAGGCAAGACCACAATACACGAATGGAGTCAACGGCAAGATCAAATTGGCTGAGGACCATTTTCAACTGCATATGGATAAAAGCGTCCAGTTTGGAGCCTTGCGATCATATCCACGCCGTCATGCTCGGCTTTCACTGGGTGGGCTTTCTATCTCTACCCAACTACTTCAGAAGTCCAACGCTCAACCGTTTTCACCGGACAGTCTACACACCTCTTTGCTACAGCATCGATTTTCTCATGATCGTTCTGGGTCTTGCCAGTACGCTTAACTATCGCAGTGACGTAAAAAAATTCATGTTCAGACTCGTTGCAGTCACTGATATGGTCGTCGTAACACTGATGATACTCGTCAGCACACGAGCGTACGAGAATCACATCCTGTCAATGGTCGATTACATGCGAAACAACCCGATCTCCGACGAAAACATCCGAACTCGATATCGCAGGACACAGCGCAAGATTTGCTACGTGGTCAACATCACTATATTTATCGCTTTGATCGTGACGATTGCGGACAGCCTTCTTCCAGTTTCCAAGGAAGAGGCAGAACTATTACGAACAACATTCGGCTTTTCTCGTCCTCAGAATCAGTTCATATTCGAAATTTCCGTCCCTTCATTGGACTTATCAGAGCCACGCTACTATTACTTTCTCTATGTCCTTCAGCTGGTGTATATTCTTCGACTGCTGTTCGCAGGTGTATCTTTATACACGCTATTCCCAGTTTTTCTCATCTATTTAGAAGGAAAATTCCATGCGTTCGCCACGATAGTCAGCTTGGTTGGGAAAGTGACGCGGAGAGATGAACAGACGTGGCAACTTCTCGTAAGGACGATACATGAGAACCAAGTTATAAGGAACAAGAAGACCAATAAAAATACTGATAGAAATGATGAAGAAAACCCAATGGATAGCAAAAATGAAACTTCAGAATGGACGTGAAGCATGAGGAATCGGCGCAAAGACAGGAGATAAGGACAATATCCAATAGGAAGACGAGGAACAAGACTCAACAAGATTTGCAAGATTACCAGTTTCATCTGAGGCACATGATACGGATGCATCAGGATATCCTGATCTTTCGTAAAGAGGTAAGTTTTTTTTTAGACATAGACTTTTTAATTTGCTCGAAACGATAACTCTAGCTTTTTGGAAAGAAATTTAGTTTCACAATACAACAGTTGGTGTTTGTCTGTGTTTAAACAAATAATTTTACAAAAATATCTAACAGGGGGGAATTTTAACTCGCAACATTGAGACTCCTTTTATTTTTGTTGAAAAAAGTGATTAATGTAGAAGAGGGATGGATCCCTTAGTTAAAATCAAAACCAATGAAGGGAAACAAAAAACTACTCGAAAACTTTTATCCTAATCGGACAGTATAAATAATGATAATATCATACAGGACAAGTAGAACTAGAGTTTCTTTTTAATTTAGCAGTTGTCTTTGTGCTCTTAAAAGTACTTGAAAATCATCAAAAATAAAGATTGAAAAATTCATACTATTGGTCAATGAATTTTGGTTTTTTGGTCCACAGCTGGACAACACATTTAAGGCTGACTTCTCAGTTCGTTTCTCCTACACCCACACAACCGTTGGTCTCTACGTCTATCTACTCACCTCAATGGTTCTCTCATCCACGCCTCTCCTCTCCACGGAACGAGACCGAATCGTCTTCGGCGCCATCTCGTCGCTTTTTCATCTCTTCCTCTACTGTTTCCTCTCGGAAACGCTCGAGAGTTCCGCCAACGAAGTGGTCGCCAGTCTACGATCGTGCGCGTGGTATCGACTTGGACATGCGCGTCGAGATCTCATTACCTTTCTTGTGCGTGCGCAGAAGAGTGCGCAGATAGAGGTGAAACTTCTTGGTCGCGTGCAAATGGGATGTGCTCACTTTGCAAGCATGCTGAAGTTGTCGTATCAGATTTTGAATATATGCTCGGGTGTGGGTCGAAAAGGTAATAATTGATGATGACTTTCTTTGGAAGGAAACACCCCAACATGCTGGGACTCTCAAGACTGCTCTTACAAAGGAAATCTTCAAGAGAACATCATAAAAAATGCTTAGTTTCAACAAATGCTATGGAGAGAAGGAGCATTTTGCACTTCATAATTATTATGTGCAGACGAAACTGCTAAAAAGTGATTGTTAAACTAAACTGAAACATTGCTTTAGAGCTCCAATTGGAGTTGGTTCCTATGAAGATATCGTGAGTCACCAAAATGTCAGTGTGGGTGCCGGTGGAACTCTGCCAACGGTTGGAGGCTAAGGACCACAAGAGAATTATTTTTCTTGTTGGGACACACAATCCATCAATTCAAACCGAGGATATCAGTGTTTCCAGCGTGGACACCACTTCCTCTTTTATTTTCCTTATTTTCTACTTATTATGTACTAATATAAAATTTGGTATGGACCTGAAAATTAAGGATATTTAGTTATCCGCCACTGCATGAGGTAAACAAAAAATTCAAATAAATTGATCCAATCAGAAGACAAGGTTTGTTGAAAGAGGGACCATCAGCTGCTCAAAGTTGGACGCACAAATTTATAACTATTTTACCTACAATAAAATAAATCTAAATAAATAAAATTACTAATATTAAAATGTAAGTATTTATGAATATTAAGAGCATTTTTTATAATTAGATACCTAGAAAAGATAGTATAAGATATATATCTATATCTATATATATAAAATCCATTTACATTCATTCATAATCAACGCAGAGCCTAAACGGCTGGGCCGATTGACTTGAAATTTTGCAGGAAGCTTCCCTTATGATGTAGGGGCGTACTAAGAACGGATTTTTTTAAAGGAAACAGGGGTTCTCAACTTATGGTCAAAATTAGTCATTTTTAGAGTGTTGTCAGATTCTCAAAAGGGTTGAGCTGAATGACTTGAAATTAGGCAGAAAACTTCTTTCAGTGATGAAGAAGCTTACTATGAAAGGATTTTTCAAAGATAACAGGGGTCCTCAACTTATGGACAAAAGTAGACATTTTAGCGTCTTGCAACATTCTCAAAACGGTTGAGCCGAATGACTTGAAATTTGGCAGACAGCTTTTTTTGTGATGTAGGGGAATAATAAGAAACAAATTTTAAAAGATAATAGGGGTTCTCAACTTATGGTCAAGCTGGATGGCGAATACTATGTTTTTCGACTCATGAAAGATACTCTCCTGTCATACATTTGGCCGTCCACTTTGAAAATGGACAAAGGGTAGTTTTTACAACCGAAAATGTCCAACAGAGAATTAACAACCCTCCTAAAACAACATTAATGGCGTTTTTCCAACTATGCAACCAGGATGAATTTGCAAAGACTCTTTTTTATAATGAAGTACCAGCATTTTATGTGTGGAAAAACAACATGTTCCAAAGAAGGAAAAAAAGATCAATTGTTCCAGGACATCCGGGTGTAAAAAAAAGACCAGGTTCTTGGTAAAATTTATACCGTACATCCGAATGTTTCCACCTACGATTACTTCTACATAAAGTGCGAGGACCTACTTCATTCAGAAGCCTCAAAATGGTAGGCGGCATTGAATACCCTACGTTCCATGCTGCATGCCTAGCCATGGGTTTGTTACTTGATGATGCGCAAGAAATGTGAACATTATTACCAACAGAACTTATTTGGCAGAAATTTCATACAACACGTTTCAAATGAGGTCTTTCGTCTCTGAAAAAGTGCCATTACTCACTCAATAGTGAACAGAGATACGTGTATGAAACTGTACTTCAGAGCGTCACTTCATCTCTTGATTCTGTAGGTAATAATTTGTTCTTCCTAGATGCTCCAGGTGGAACTGGAAAAACATTCTTAATAAACCTTTTGTTAGCTACAATACGCAAAGATGGAAATATTGCCATTGCTGTTGCATCGTCCGGTATTGCCGCCACACTGATAGAAGGAGGCCGCACTGTTCTTTCTGCTTTGAAATTGCCGCTCAATTTAAATTCAGTATAGATACACCAAGCTGTATTATTGGAAAGCAAAGTGATATGGCCAAAGTCCTCAGGGATTTCAAGTTGATCGTATCTCCCAAAAACACCACTTCGTGGTTAAAAAAAGAAGAACGCCTCACTCAAAAGAATGATTATAATTAGCTAAAAATAAATGATATCAAATTGAGAACACCTTACCCCTTCTCTTTTTATATCTCTGCACTCCTCTCTGAATTTATTCCTCTTATGTTTATCTTTCTTTATCCTTTCTAGGGGTCATCCCAAATTGATTTCTCTTTAAATTTACTTGTTGCACGGCAATAAAAATGGCGGTCGCGGTGTAATTTTCTCGATTCAAATCAAATAAGATCAGAAAAATCATACTCCGACCGCCATATTTTATTGCCGTGCAACAAGTAAATTTAAAGAGAAATCAATTTGGGATGACCCCTAGAAAGGATAAAGAAAGATAAACATAAGAGGAATAAATTCAGAGAGGAGTGCAGAGATATAAAAAGAGAAGGGGTAAGGTGTTCTCAATTTGATATCATTTATTTTTAGCTAATTATAATCATTCTTTTGAGTGAGGCGTTCTTCTTTTTTTAACCACGAAGTGGTATTTTTGGGAGATATCAGTTCTTTTTGTACGAAAATTTATGTTCATACACTACTGAAATATTATGAATAACAAAAGTAAATAAGCTTGGAAAATGTGAATGTACCAAGTTGTCTCATATTCCATTTTTTTTTTTTAAGATATAGTTTTAGCAGTAGGTATTTAATTTTTCTAAGGTCAATATGTATTTGGATCACAGATTTGGCCCCCTGAGTCCCCAAAGTGAGTAAATAATATATAAATTTGCAATGCAAGACCTTTTGATTCTATACTCCACATGATTAGGTTTATCTTTCAATGCTAAATAGAACTCGGAGCCTCCTATGAGGGACACTAAAACACCTGGATTTACAAATGCCAAAGAAATTAATTTGTAATCACCTTATCAAGGTGAGGTAATAAGTTCTCTCCCGTGGCCCTTTTCTTATCCAAATTCTCTCCGGCTTGTTGCAGGGGTCACCACGAGTATCTCTCCCGGAAATAAGACCATGCTTTTTTACATTAGGTATTTAAGAAAAGGAAAACTATAAAATTATCATTTTTTTTTTAAATAAGAATCGGCCTTTTATAAGAAAA
>CM044957.1:735217-782847 GCA_024516035.1 Bactericera cockerelli
AAGTACAATCTTACACTTAATATGGAAAAATGCAAGTTTTCCATTACTGCTGTCAGTTTACTTGGTTATACTATATCCAATAACACTATAAAACCTGACCCCGAGCGTCTGAAGCCACTTGTTGAATTACCCATTCCAACCGACAAAGCTTCCCTTCAACGTGCTCTAGGCATGTTCTCTTACTACAGTAAGTGGATCTCTAATTTCTCAGAGAAAGTACGGCCACTTTTACAGAACAACTTTCCTTTTCAAGATAACGAAGTATCCGCATTTGAAAATCTGAAGCGTGACATACTGAAAGCGTCAACCGCTGCTATTCAAGACAATGTACCTTTTTCTGTTGAAACGGACGCGTCTCACTTTGCTATAGCTGCAACGCTAAGTCAACAAGGACGACCTATCGCTTTCTTCTCGAGAACGCTGAACAAGTCAGAACTTCAACACGCTTCAATTGAAAAGGAAGCATATGCAATTGTTGAGAGTCTAAAGAATTGGCGTCACTACCTCATTGGAAGACCTTTCAAGATAATCACTGACCAACGCTCCGTATCTTTTATGTTCAATCAAAAACACAAGAGCAAAATAAAGAACGAGAAAATAATGAGATGGAGACTCGAACTGGCATGCTTCAACTTCGACATAGTGTATCGTCCTGGTTGTGAGAATGCTCCTGCAGACGCGCTGTCCCGCATAAGTGCAGCTATCAACTCTCGACCTGACTTGACTTATTTGCACAATAATCTATGCCACCCCGGTATAACAAGGATGACTCACTGGATCCGAGCTAAGAACTTACCATTCTCTGTGGAAGAAGTTAGACAAGTGACTAATTCCTGTCGAGTTTGTGCAGAACTGAAACCACGCTATCACAAACATGAAGGCCAGCTCATCAAGTCTTCAGCTCCATTTGAACGATTGAGCATTGATTTCAAAGGACCTCTACCTTCAAAGACAAGGAATCGATACATACTAACTGTTATTGACGAATATTCAAGATTTCCTTTTGCTTTTCCATGCCCTGATGTATCTTCAAATACTGTTATCACAAATCTGACAAACTTATTCACTCTTTTTGGTACCCCAAGTTATATACATTCTGATAGGGGGACTGCATTCATGTCCTCTGAAATAAAAACGTTCCTCACTTCACTAGGTGTTGCTACAAGTCGCACAACACCCTACAACCCTCAAGGCAACGGACAGTGCGAAAGATACAATGGCATCATCTGGAAGACAATAATGTTGGCTCTAAAATCACGCAACTCGAAGACAGAAGACTGGGAAGAAGTGCTAGGTGATTCACTTCATTGTATACGATCTCTTCTTTGCACAGCAACCAACGCAACTCCCCATGAACGTATGTTCAATCATCCGCGTCGTTCATTCAATGGAAGCTCAATGCCCACTTGGCTGACAAAACCAGGACCCGTTCTAATGAAGAGTTTAAACCGAAGAAGCAAATATGACTCTATGGTCGAGGAGGTTGAACTTTTAGATGCCAACAATGAGTATGCTCATGTTCGACTACCTGATGGGAGAGAAACTACGGTTTCGACTCGATATCTGGCTCCTGCTGGAAACCAATCAAATGACGATATTCCAAACAATGATATTCCCAATGACGATATTCTAAACAATGATATTCCGATATCTGGCTCCTGCTGGAAACCAATCAAATGACGATATTCCAAACAATGATATTCCCAATGACGATATTCTAAACAATGATATTCCGAATGACGATATTCCAAACAATGATATTCCTTTTGACGACCAACAGAATGATGACAATCCAAACCCCAGAAGATCAACTCGGAACAAGAGGGCACCCGTTCGTTTCGCAGATCTCAACTTCTGAAAGCTGGGGTGAATGTGATAATATTGGAGAATTTGAACCAGTGTTACTTCGGCCAGTCTTCCTCTGAGCAGACTGGTCCAACGATCCCATTCTCCAACTGACACTCTTCAGCTACACATCATTCTTGTACTTTAAAACTTTTCCCAAGTCCTAATAAAATAATGTACAAACGTTCACATCTATTTTTCATTTCAATTACTTTCGTTCGTGCTACTCAAACTAGATTTACTAAATCTACGCTAAAACCGAGACTGGTACCACCGACCTCCAGGTTACAAGTCCGCCGCCTTATCGATCAAGCTACTGAGGTCGGTTTATATTCTCTTATACTGGTTAGTCAAGTGAAGTGATTAATGCGCTAGTCTGGTAATGCAGGTAGCGAACCAACGGATCCCTGTTGGTTCGAATCCCACCCAATGCACGAATTTTTCCTCATTCATTTGAGTTTGTGACCATATAATAATAAGACTCTGAGGGTCCTCACCCTCAATGGTAGAAAATAGAAATAGAAAATAGTATAGAATTATAGATAGGGTTACAATGTTTTATACATTTCTGTAAATGTCAAATAAACAATACATTCTAAATTAAAAAAAAAAAAATCAAAAAAATGCTTTGAGCATTAACTTTGCCTAGTGGTTGTTACCTTCCACTAAAGAGTATGTATTATTTTTTTTATTATTTTTTTATTTATTTATGAGTGGACCCCGAACATCCAAGTACAGAGCAGAAAAATTCCTGCCCCGCTGGGGATCGAACCCAGGTCACCGTGTGTGCAATGCCTAGCGCGCTAACTCACTCTGCCACGGTGACTACTTCCACTCTAGAGTATTATTATGTTTTATTAAAAGAAAAAATCCTTCGCCCCTTCACAGGACAACCGCGTCCACATCGGCCCCAAGATGGAGATGCGGGTGGTGACACTGGGTCTGGACGGGGCGGGGAAGACCTCGGTGCTGTTCAAGCTGAAGGCGGGCGAGCCAGGGGCGCCCCCCGGGGGGACCATAGGCTTCAACGTGGAGACCCTCGAGTACAAGAACCTCAAGTTCACGATCTGGGACGTGGGCGGGCAGCCCAAGCTGCGGCCCCTGTGGAAGCACTACTACCTCAACACCCAGGCCGTGAGTGGGCGACTGATTCCTACTTTTTTTTCTCTCTCTCTTTTTTTTTCATTATTTATTTAATATTCACAATATTTCATCAACAATATCTTACATAATTAATATGTATGTATGTATGTACGAATTTCTTTGTGGTGAAGCACAAGGCCTCTTCACAATTTTTGTGGGTAGCGCAGCATTACTAAGAGCCTCCTTTACATTTCGAATTATTCTATTACATTAATTTCTTTTTACTCTGGTAATGCCGCCACTGGTCGTTACTCATACAAGTAACTACTCATTTTTCCTCACGAGGTATGAGTGGACCCCGAACATCCAAGTACAGAGCAGAAAAAATCCTCCCCCGCTGGGAATCGAACCCAGGTCACCATGTGTGCAATGCCTAGCGCGCTAACTCGCTCTGCCACAGTGACTACATAATTAATATTTTAACAATCCTTTCAGCATAATGCTGGTGTGGGTTGTTTTGAATCATAATCATAAAAAAAATAATACTTTCTTTTTTTCTTTTCTTTTTTATAGAGATGAGTGTTTCATAGCCGTTTTTATTTCGTATCCATGAAACAGGAGCTACTGTAGACGCTTGTGGTCTGTGTTGTAGCCTACCCATCCTGTAGTATGCCTCCCCTCTGATGGGCGAGAAGTGACACACTACTTCCCAATTAGGTGCTGGGTCAACACGAGCGCACCGGAGCCTTACACACAATTGGAACCAAATTAAGAATACAATTTTCTGTCGGCACGGGGGATCGAACCCGGGACCTTCCGCATGGCAAGCGAGTGCTTAACCACTGAGCTAATCGCGCGCTCTTTAACTTAGTACAGTTGAACCAGGACATTATGGAACGGGATGTAAGAGAAACCAGGGTATAAGAGAACGATTTCCAGGTCAGATTTATCTATTTATTTAAGGAAATATAAGCTCTTCATAAGATAATCCTTGATAAAAGAGAACGATTATCAGCTCAAATTTACCTCTCTATGAGGGAATGGGACTTTGTCATAAGAATAACCTCGATATGTTGTTATGTTACAACATGTTTTCTAACAACAACAACAAAAATGTGAAATCCACATATCAATGTGGTCAAAATCCCAAATGGGAGGATAGCTTGTCATGTCCCGGCTGGGTTTCGAACCCACGACCTCTGGATGACCGGACCGACACCGTGACCACTGAGCCACCGGACTTAGGGTTGGGTGGAAGAGATTGCCATAGGCAATAATCCCACCCTTTAGTTAGGACATATGTTTCTATATATTTTCTATTCTTTTTCATTTTTATTGTATAATTATGTATATTGATTTTTTCATTTTCTCACTGTTAAAATTATTATTTGTATGTACATAATGTCCTTTTCTAATAAAGTGTTGTATAATAATAATAATGAGCCTCGTGTTGGTTCCCCCCAGGTGGTGTTCGTGATAGACTCGGGAGACAAGGAGAGGCTCCCCGAGGCGCTGGCGGAGCTCACCAAGCTGATAGCTGAGAAGGAGCTCAAGGACGCCGCACTCCTGCTGCTGGCCAACAAACAGGTGAGGCCTCCACTTCTCCTTTAAGATAATAATAATAATACTAATAAATGAGAACAATTAAAGTAATTTTTACAAAAGTGAAGTTAGTAAAAATTAGTAGAAATTACTTTAATTGTTCTCATTTATTAAAATGGACCTTCACAAAATTACTGAGTCATCCATCCAGAATAATAATACTCTTTAGTGGAAGGAAACCACCAGGCGAGGTTAATGCTCAAAGCATTTTCTTCCACTTAACCCTCAGAGTCTTATTATTATGTGGTCACAAACTCAAATTAATGAGGAAAAATTGATGATGAGTGGTTTTCTAATTTTGTAGCCATAAAAACAACTACCATTTATTTATTTACACTTTATTTTTTTTTATAAAAACAATCAACAATATATTGATAACAACATTTTTTTTTTTAAAAAACTTAAAAATATATACAAAATAAAAACAAAGAAATAGTCCATAATCACGAGGGTTCGAATATGAATGGTCACGCATCCACGTCCTAGCATCGCTGGACGTTGTTTAACTTCAGTGACGGAATGAGAACTGGTGTATTCAACGTGCTATCGACGCTGACTCGCTCTGTCCTTTATGTAGCGCATTAGCCATACCTACAATATGACTAATACGAGTCAGGTTTTATTGTGCTAGCCTCCGTGGCGTAACGGTTGTGACTACTGAACGTAGTCCAGACATCCTGAGTTTGATTCCCGGTTGGAGCAGACTTTTCACACAGAAAATTCTATTTCTTGCAAACACGTGAGGCTGGCATTTCCGGCCCTACCCAGGCTGGGTGAGGTTAATGTGGGTAGCTGGTACGATTCCCAGCGAATGGAGGGTAAAGTCCATATCATCCTCTCACCACCGTGATTTAGGTATCACACTGAATTATTATTATTATTATCAGGTTTTATTGTTTCACAAGAGTGTGATGGCTTGTGCTTCCCCTCCCCAGGACATCCCCGGCAGTGAGAGTGTGGAGAGCATCACGGAGAGCTTCGACCTGTACAAGCTGTGCTGTGGCCGCAGCTGGCACATGCAGGCTTGCAACTCCCTCACCGGGGAGGGGCTGCACGAGGGTCTGGACTGGTTGTCAAGGCAACTCATTGCGGCGGGTGTGAACGATATGAGCTAGGAAACTGGTTGTCATGGCAACTCATTGCGGCGGGTGTGAACGATATGAGCTAGGAAACTGGTTGTCAAGGCAACTCATTGCGGCGGGTGTGAACGATATGAGCTAGGAAACTGGTTGTCAAGGCAACTCATTGCGGCCGGAGTGAACGATATGAGCTAGGAAACTGGTTGTCATGGCAACTCATTGCGGCCGGAGTGAACGATATGAGCTAGGAAACTGGTTGTCATGGCAACTCATTGCGGCGGGTGTGAACGATATGAGCTAGGAAACTGGTTGTCAAGGCAACTCATTGCGGCCGGAGTGAATGATATGAGCTAGGAAACTGGTTGTCATGGCAACTCATTGCGGCCGGAGTGAACGATATGAGCTAGGAAACTGGTTGTCATGGTAACTCATTGCCGCCGGAGTGAACGATATGAGCTAGGAAACTGGTTGTCATGGCAACTCATTGCGGCCGGAGTGAACGATATGAGCTAGGAAACTGGTTGTCATGGTAACTCATTGCGGCGGGTGTGAACGACATGAGCTAGGAAACTGGTTGTCATGGCAACTCATTGCATATGAGCTAGGAAACTAGTTGTCATGGTAACTCGTTGCGGCTGGAGTGAACGATATGAGCTAGGAAACTGGCTGTCATGGCAACACAAGAAATCATTGGCGCCCTCAACAGGGTTGGTGTTAAGGAGGCTATTCAGCCGTAAAATGTAGAAGTATAGGAGTGCCAGAACCAAACAAGCTCAGGAAGAGGTTGAACAATGCCAACCTCAATTAGGTTGTTTTTATTTATTTATAAAATGTCAAGAACTCCGTTGTACACTTTTATTCAGATTTTTTATTTGTTTTTATTTTGTCTTTCTATCAATAGACTGGTGAAGGCTTATGGGCATTTTCCATTATCTAATACCTTTCTGAAACTGTACTGTTGTATCTTCTTTAATTTTATACCTTACATGTCATTTTCGTTTAAGGGTCAAATTATGAAACAGGATTTAAGTTGAGATAAGCTAGACTGTCCCTCAAGTGGAGTTATAGAGCACTGTGATTAGTGGAAACTCTAACTTGAGGGCGTGTCTGACTTATCTTGGCTTAAATCCTGTTTCATAGTTTGGTGTTAAGTGTTGTTTAAGAACATTGTGAACCAACAAATTGTATTAAATACACAACAAACGAGATTTCATTGAATGGTAACTCATTTGTTAAGCTTTAGTTCCAATACATTTTTTTTTTTAAGATGAGTGTTTCACAGCCTTTTTTATTTCGTAGCCATGAAACAGGAGCTACTGTGGACGCTTGCGGTCTGTGTTGTAGCCTGCCCATCCCGTAGTATGCCTCCCCTCTGATGGGCGAGAACTGACACAATAAAAACTGCAGTTAGTCCTATAAAAACTGCAGTTAGTCCCGCAACATCAACAATTAGTCCCTTAACAACTGCGGTTAGTCTCATGTCATTAAAAGTTAATCCCATAACAAATTCAGTTAGCCTTATTATATCTGCAGTTAGCCCTATAAAAACTGCAGTTAGTCCCGCACCATCAACAGTTAGTCCCGTGCCAACCGCAGTTAGTCTCATCACATCAACAATTTCCAGTCACACTATCTAGCTAGAGGATATTAAACAGAGAACAGACTAGGAAACCCTTACAAGCCAGGCTAGCTTGCAGTTTCCTAAGGTTTATTTATTTATTTACACTTTATTAGATAATAGGACATATACAATACAAATAATTACAAACGAAAATACAAAATACAATATAACAAAACAAAAAAATAATAATAAATAAAGAAAAAATAAATAAATATATACATAATATATGTCCTAACTAAAGGGCGGGGTTATTGCCTTAGGCAATCTCTTCCACCCAACCCTATAATGTTATAATGGCTCGAAAAAGCGCAAGTCCTCACGATGGTTGATAGCAGTGGCGTAGGAAGGGGGGGGGGGGTCTGGGGAAAAAAAAATAAAAAAAACATCATCATTTCGAATTTTCTTCCTCATGCTTCAGAGCTGAGCGATTATTCGATGAATCAGAACACGGAATCGAACCTGTAATGTTCATTATTCATAGGTAACCTACTTGCCTGGTAGTCATAGTCTTAATGACTCTGCCGGAATGATTTGTGTGCTCAGGACTAGTTTCAGTGCAAACCGGGAGGGTGGTTATTTCCTAATCTGGTGTATTGTCCCTGTAGCTCAGTAGTAAAGGCGGCACTCTGTGAATCCAGGGGTTCCAGAGGTCGCGGGTTCGAAACCCAGCAGGGATGTGACAAGTTATCCTCCCATTTGGGATTTTTATCTTTATCACATTATAATACGTCTTGGGCTCACTGCTGGAATAATGGGACTTAATAGTCCTAATCTTGCAGTATAAATGAAGCGATATTACTCAGTATAAATAAAAAGATATTATTATTGGTAGTCAAGTAGCGTCTGGTAGTCAAATGGTTAAGGCGCTAATCTGGTAATCCAGGTAGCGTAGGGATCCGTTTGTTCGAATCTGACTCAATGCGTGAATTTTTCTTTTATTTGAGAATATGGCCACATAATAATTAGACTCTGAGGGTTAGGTGGTAGAAAATACTTTGAGCATTAACCTCGTCTGGTGGCTTCCACAAAACAGTACTAGGTATTATTATTTGTTTGTATATGTCCTTTTAATTAAGTATTCAATAATAAGCCGACTCAGTAGCTTGATCGATAGGGCGGTGGACTTGTAACCTGGAGATCGGTGGTTCATGTCCCGGACTCAGCGTAGATTTGGTAATGCTAGTTTGAGTAGTTGTGACACCACAAAAGTGAGTAACGCAAATATACCTAATAACTTTTCATTTTTTTTTTTTTTTCACTTTTAATCGATCAAGTTTTATTTACATAAAATATTAACATACATAGAAATTGACTTAATAAAACAAAACTTGATCAAGGGCGGTGCTAATGCCAACGGCATTCTCTTATTATTATTATTATTCAATAATAATAATTTCCACGGGTCAGGTTCGAACCCAGAACCTGCGGGACACGAAGCCGTAGCCCAGTCCCTGGTAGAGCTGTAATCATCACCGGGCAATTCGGCATGGTAGTTAAATTAAACACAGATACGGTGTGCTGGTTACTCGACCTGGGATAGTGGAGATGATAGATCCATGAGTAGCTGGGTCTATTATCAGTAATGTTACTCTCTCACTGATAGGACTATTGTCATCAACAAAACAGTCGAATCTGTATATCAGGGTGGGGGGTGTCTCGCTATAGGACTACAAACTGTTAGCGTAATGGGACTTTCTGTCTCGAGCCGACAGTCTAAATAAAGCACTACTATACTATACATATTATAACGGACTAGCGAACCCTGACAAGACAAGCTAGCTCACAGTTTCCCAAGGGTGTTATTTAATTTTGTTCGACGTCGCTTTCTACTGCATGGTAATATCACGACGGGGGTGTTACCCTTCATTCGCAGGAAACTTACAAACCTGCTACCCACATTAACCTCACACAGCCTGGGTTGGCCCGGAATGCCTGCATCACAAAGTCTGCACCTCGCTGGACGTTGCTTAACTTCGGTGATCCTACGAGAACCGGTGCATTCAACGCGCCATCGACGCTGGCAACTAGAGGACTATTATGATGGACTATAGTCATCCCTAACGAGCCAGGCTATCTCGAAATTTCCCAAGGGTTTAATTGCTAAAAAAGAAAAAAACTAGCCAACTTTAAACTAACTTTGACTGGAGAGCTGGAGGCCATCACTCATCCTGGTTACAACAACAACAACCTGGATATTAGTGAACTCAGGGACCGGAACTTTTGTCTCTTAAATCCAGTTCTCTATTATCCAGTAGCCCATTCCAGAAACACTTTCACTCTCCAAATCCCCGAATCTCCCTTAGAACTGTTACATAAGAGTGCGCTGATTGGTTCATTTGAACGCAATAACCAATCAGATTGCGTTGTGTGACGGTTGAAACGGAGATTTGGAAAGTAGAAAGTGTTTCAGGAACGGGCCACAGGTTTCTCTCGTATCCAGGTTTGAATCATAAGCACCATAATTTTATAAATAAAACTTCAGTGGAACCCAGCGGAAGAAAATGAATTGGAACATTGGAAATGAAATGGAACATGGGAAATGAGACTGCAGCAAGTATCTGAGGAAAAACATCTTTGAGATGAGACAGGTCCACGAGGCAGTATTGTCTGGAACAGATTCGTTAGTGTGAAAGGATTTTTTTTCTTCATGTACTAAATATCTAGATCGAACTAAGATGAGTAATGAGGAAAAGATATAAATTAAAGAGCAAAATATTTGTTTTATTATGTCAATTTTTAGTAGGTAGCATCGACATTACGAGAACTAATGATAAAGTGCATCATATTATCTCCAACCAACCATCATATTCCAATATATTAATCTGTAATACCGATACTGGTCGTTGCCCACTCTACAAATACCCCAATTGTCCTCACGAGGCTAGACTAGTATAGTATAGTGGTGCTTTATTTAGACTGTCGGCTCGAGACAGGGAGTCCCATTACGCTAACGTTCTGTACTATTGATGTCGAGTAGGTCTCGACATGCAAAGTACAGAGCCTCTGATCGCCCATCAGATCGCCCAATACTTCCCATTTAGGTGCTGGGTCAACACGAACGCACCGGAAGGTATCCCTTACAAACTTTCGTGATATCACAACTTCTCAAATTCGCTTTACTAAATCTACGCTGAAACCGAGACTTGGACCACCGACCTCCAGGTTACAAGTATTCCGCCTTATCGATCAAGCTACTGAGGTCGGTAATTGGGAGAATAACAAATAAACTATTTTTCAAATAAACCCCCTAACTATTTTACCTCAGTTTGTCCCCCCAAAAACCTTGGGGAAAATGATACGTCTCCCTCTCCCCCTAACTCCTCTCCACCTAACTCCTCTCCCCCTAACTACTTAACCCCTTCCATTAACTACGATACCCCCTGTCGCTTTAACTTGGATTTTTCGCCTGTCAATAATCCTGCCAGAGAAATTACCATGCGGTTCCCTTCCTTTTTCTTCTTATTAAACTGAGACACGCACTCCTGCCTACTGTTGTGCCGTCAGCATTTCTAGGAGACGACCTTATTCAGAGTTCAAATGCTTATTGAGAGTCTCCTAGAATTTTTTTTTTTTTTTTTTTTTCTACAAAATTTCAAGAGCTTTGCTTATTGAAATAAATTATATTTTATAACATAACATTTAAAGGTAACATTTAAATAAGTTACCTTTATTTTTGTACATAAAGTATCACCGTGATATCACCGTCCTCAGTCAGTAGCTGGATCGATAAGGCGGCGGATTTGTAATCTGGAGGTCGGTGGCTCGAATTCCAAGTAAAAAAAAAAAAAAAAAACACGATACTTCCGATTTCTAATATTGGAAATTTATCGAAAGTAATGGTAAAGCTAATTTGAGCAATTATGATATAACTATTGTTTTTAAGTTAAAAAGTTTTAATTTTTTTTGTGAATCACTTATCATGATATCACAACTATTCAAACACTCGCTTCTCTAAATCTTTGCTGAACATAAACCATCTAAATTGATCAGCATGGAGAACAACTCGGCTAGCTCACGTCGCTACAACAACAACAAAAACAACAACAACAACAACCTTAACAACAACAATAACAACAACAACCTTAACAACAACAATAACAACAACAATCTTAACAAGAACAACAACAACATAAACAACAACAATAACAACAACAACCTAAACAACAACAAGAACAACAACAACAACCTTAACAACAACAATAACAACAACAACCTAAACAACAACAACAACATAAACAACAACAACCTTAACAACAACAATAACAACAACAACCTAAACAACAACAACCTTAACAACAACAATAACAACAACAACCTAAACAACAACAAGAACAACAACAACAAGAACAACAACAACATAAACAACAACAACCTTAACAACAACAATCAAGATGGAGACGTTAAAAAAGTGGAAAAAAGCGAGAGTTCCTAAACAATGATGAGCCCCCACCAGAGCAGTGTTGAAACATGTCAGCAAAAATGAAGCGAAAGCATCTCATCAACCTCGCTTAAAGCTTCGAAAGTATTAGGATCCTATGCTTTCAAGGAGGTGCAAACTCCTGTCTGCCTCTTCTTCTTCCCTCTCTCTTCCTCCAATCTTCCTCTTCCCTTTTTTCTTTTTCGTTAGTGTCTTTTTCTCTCCTCCTCCTCTTCCTCCTCCTCTATTCTACTTCTCCTCCTCTTTCTTGTCCTCTTCCTCCTCTTCCCCCAGCCCCATTTTTCCTTCTTCTTTTCTTACCCGCCATTTTTATACAGTTCATTTCCCGCTCAAGCGTTGGGTGATGGATCAGCGTTTCTGGACAGTATTCTTCTAATCTTCAGTCAGCCCTGTAGTAAACTTAGTAAAACCCACCCTCTCTCTCTCTCTTTCTCTCTCTTTCCCGCTCTTTCTCTCTCTTTCCCGCTAGAAAGCAAATAAGCTCGAAACAGCTGTCCAGGTATGTTCTGATATTCATGTACATTTATTACAACTTCTCACTTTTCTGTTTATACTGATTAAAATAGAGAGGTTAGTTGATGGCATGGATGCTCAGAACTATTACCTGCTGATGAGAGCAAATAAGCTCGAAACAGCTGTCCAGGTATGTTCTGATATTCATGTACATCTATTACAACTTCTCACTTTTCTGTTTATACTGATTTTTCTCACTCTCTTTCTCACTCTCTCAATCACTCTCTTTCACCTCGGCCCCACTATCTCCCTTCTCTCTCTCTCTCTCTCCATCACTCTCTTTCACCTCGGCCCATCTCTCTCTCCCTCCACATCCCTCTCTCTCTCATCCTCGCTCATCCTCAACGATGAATGAAAATACCACCCACCCACTGCACAGGGTTCGATCCTAGCGCTCTCTAGCTTGTGCGTCCTTCAACCAGACTATTGACCCGCGAGCACCCCTGCTAGCAACACCAGTGTACACGTGTCACAACCTGGTTTCGTCACGAGAGGGGTCTTTGTCCTCCCGACACCCCTCCAATCTTCTCCATCTCTCTCACCCCCTCTCTCCTTGCTACCGACACCCCTCCAATCTTCTCCCCCTCCCTCTATCTCTCTCACCCCCTCTCTCCTTGCTACCGACACCCCTCTATTCTTTGACCCTCTCCCCCTTCTCCCCCCTGTCCATCTCTGTCTTCCCCTCTCTCCATCTCTCTCACCCCTCTCTCCTTGCTACCTACACCCCTCCAATCGTCTCCCCCTCCCTCCATCTCTCTCACCCCTCTCTCCTTGCTACCGACACCCCTCTATTCTTTGACCCTCTCCCCCCTGTCCATCTCTATCTCCCCCTCTCTCCATCTTTCTCACCCCCTCTCTCCTTGCTACCGATACCCCTTCAATCTTCTCCCCTTCTCCCCCCTCTCCATCACTGGAACTGTGACGTCATCTAAGTACAATGCACACAGTAGCTCTCGACGACTGCCATCACCATCAGAGCGAAAGTGTACACACACTCTCAAGTTCACCCCATTCTGAAAATTATCGCCTTGAGTTTTCCTAGGGTTTATGGGCCTCTGTGAGTGCTGTAGAATACGAAACATATTATGTAGGCTGTGGCGTATAATATAAAGATGCGTCCACATTATGTCGATCGACAGTGTTAATACTCCAAAGCCTCGATCGACACGTCCACACTATGTCGATTGACAGCTGTCGAGTGTGGACGCACCTTAATATAAGTTGGTAGCGCGGTCAAACATTCTTGACATGGTAGTTTGTGCCTACCGCGCTCCTGAGTATTACCATTGACCATTGAGGAGAGGTTTGGACAAAGGAAAGAAGTTTAGAAAACGAACGCTTAAGTAAGTTTTATGTTTGTTGTTTATGTGTTAATTTTACGTTGCAAGCTGGTTGCAAACAAACCAGCTTTTCAAATTCACCCAGCCTGAGTGGGGCGGGAAATAGCCAGCACTACGTGGATTAGCATGATGGTCATGGATTCGAAAGCAGAACGGCCATCAATCCATGTCCTCACTAGGCTGCGACAGTGGACTTGCAACCTGAAGGTCGGTGGTTCGGAAAATCCCTCTCTCTCTCTCTCCTCTCCCTCTCTCTCTCACTCTCCCTCTCTCTTTCTCCTCTCTCTCTCTCTCCCTCTCTCTCTCACTCTCCCTCTCTCTCTCTCTCTCTCTAACTCTCTCTCTCTCCTCTTTCTCTCTCCTCTCTCTCTTTCTCTCTCTCTCACTCTCTCTTTCTCCTCTCTCTCTCTCTTTCTCTTTCCCTCTCTCTCTCTCCTTCTCTCTCTCTCTCTTCTACATTTTTGTGCGTGAGGAAGAAAAAAGAGATGGTTTAGAGGCACCTCAGCATTTCAGTGCCTGCACTTTTCCCCTGGGCGCCAAATTCAAAACAAATTCTCCCTTCTTGCGAATTCAAACCCCTTTGCACCCCCCCTGTGTTCACTTTCACTTCTCCATATTGCGAAAAAAAAGCTCAGCGCCACTCGCGTCGTAAAGTCCACCAGACATGTCGTGAAAGTTTGGCGCCTTTGCCCCCCCCCCCTGACTCCCCCCCTTACCCCCCCCCCTAACTTTCCCCCTGGGGTAGGCGCTGTACTACAGGAACAAAGGAAAGCCTTCTTCCCTCGCGACGTTGCCTCACTTTGACTCAACTTTGGCCGTGTTTTATTACTTTGAACCATTTTCCAAAGCGTTTCGAATGAACCCATTGTGTGTGTTACTCATTTTATTTTGAACAGTAAAATACATTATAATATGTATTAAGTATATTGTATTATTTATGTTATAAAAAAAGTTATCATACTTGTGGTAATCACTTTCGTGATGTCACAACTACTCAAACTCCCTTTACTAAATCTACGCTGAAACCGGGACTTGAACCACTGACCTCCACGTTACAACTACGCCGCCTTATCGATTAAGCTACTGAGGTCGGATATACATAATTATGTGTAAATATGTTATTATTTAGTATATTTACTGGTTCAGCGCTAGTAAACCTAAAAGTTATACCTCATCTGTGGTGTGACCAATTTATATTGTTTAATTGTTTATCTTATTCTTGTTTACATAGAACGTTGTCAATTTTATATCTAATTTTTATCAATTTTATTTTTTTTTTTTAAAAGAATTTAATAATAATAAACTCTAATGTTTTCTTATGAAGCTTGGTAAAGAAGTACGAGTAGATAAACGCAACAGTTTTAGTGACGCCCTCAGACCCCGACAAGCACAGACAGGGTTAATTTTTGAGTAACGCACGCAGGATTCTTATCACAGAGGAAAAAGCATTCATTATATCGTGAACTATACGCCTGAGAATTTCCTTCTGTAGTGCGGATCACCAAGCAGTTTTTCCTGATTATATTTGACATAAATTATTGCTGAAATTAAGGATAAAAAAAGAAAAAAAAATTGAACATATTTCAAAAAATAAAAAAAAAATAAATTTATTTTTCGCTAACGAAAAATCCGATTTATTAAATAATATTTTGTCCTTACGCGTTGCATTAGTTTTTTTAACGGGATTTTCGCGAGTGTATTTTTCCTGACTATTTTTTTTGAACCGTTTTCATCCCTTGAAAAATGGATTTATCAAACTTGTTCATTCTCTCACTTGGACTAATACTCGCATATTTCACCAAAACCGGTAAGTTAATGTAGGTACTTAAAGTCTTGTTTTTGGCTATCCAGCTAGAGAGGGAATGCATTCAGTATTCTCGGGACTTTTCCTTCCAATCCCTCCATGGGCTACAGCTTTAATTTGATTATTCTTGTTTGAAAATGAAATATAATATCACTTCCGATTTAGAAATACATATTAGAAATTTATCGAAAGTTTTTTTGTTGTTAAAGAAAAAAAAACTTCAGGGCACTTTACCTTTACTTCCATGCCATTCTGGAAACGGAATATTTCGGTCAGAAATTTCCGCTCCGGCCGGTATTCGAGCCCGCAACCTCCGGGTCAACAACCAATGCTCTTAACCACTGAGCCAGGGAGGTCGGCAATTAGGTACCTACCTTCTTATAATACTGTTGCTCTTAATAAAATAGCTAGTTTATTGTGATAATAATGTAAACAAAATCAAATTAGATCTTTGAACCAAAAACTTCAAAGCAAAAATCCAAAAAATATCTTCCCACAAAATATCCTAAACCACTTGAGTTTAACCCTTTACATTAGGTATTCTATGCGGCCCTGAAATTCTTCGTTTATGTTGGTTAATGACACGTAATGAATAGGTAAACATGGGGGCCTTGGAGATGTTAAGGGACGTGTGAGGGAAAAAGGGTCGACGTTAATGTAAACAAAAATAATGCTATTGATTGAGGCTCTCCAAGTTTGTTTAGCTTTCTGAGAGCAATTATTACTTTGTGGTCAGCCGTATTGATGGCAGTTAAATAAGATAAAAAGTTATCATATTTATAATAATACTTAGTAATTGCTCTCGTTTGCAGGGCGTTAAGTAAAATTAAATAATAATAATAATTTGTGTTAATCAGAATCTTATCACAATTACTCAAACTCGCTTTACTAAAATTTTGCGTGATTTGAAACTTGAACCACCGAACTTTAGATTACAAGTCCACTGACTTATCGATCAAGCTACTGAGGTCGGTAGTTGATGACATTTCAATACACCAGTTGTTTCCGCAGATAAAGTTAAGCAACGGCCAGTGAGGTGACTTGGTAGGCTACGTCCAGGTTCGAACTTTAATAATGTTCGAAATTCCAGGCCCAATCCAGGCAGGCTGGGGACCTGGGGGTGAGGAAATGAGAGTATTGTACAGAATATGGAGAAAATACTCGTAATAGATTGTGAATAAAATAAACGCTCTTTATACAGGCTCGTCTGTCTGTCTGTACGTCCAGTTAAAATACACAGGATTAGGTATGCATAAAATAATATGAGAAGAAATGCAGAGAATAATGATCATTCATAATCTACCTATTCCTATTATTCATAAAAGAATAGCAAGACCCATTAAGAAAACCCTTGCTATCAAGTTATTGTCTCCCCCCTCTATCAAACGCAGTTATCAAATTTCTTCTGACATTAATTCTTTTGTAAAACCTCCATAGTTTATAACTTTAACCCTTCAGTATCTATTCTATTGTTCTATAACTTACTTTACTTTATAATAAAAGTAAAGTAAGTTATTATAAAAGTAAATTCTAGAATTTTCATTTCTTCTAGTAGTTTCTATAATTTTAAGAGATAAATTATGTAAAACAAATCTTCCCTGCGTCGATGGCGCATTGAATACACCGGTTCTCGTAGGTTCAACCGAAGTTAAGCAACGTCTAGTTAGGTGAAGACTTCGTGATGTTGGCATTCAAGCCCAACCCAGGCTGAGTGAGGTTAATGTGGGTAGCAGGTTTTGAGATTCCTGCGAATGGAGGGTAACACCCCCGTCGTGATATGACCATGCAGTTGAAAGCGACGTTAAACCTAAATTGAAAAAAAAAAGATCTTCATAAACTTCATAGAAGTGATAAATAGAACACGTTAAGGTCTTTTTTTGTTTTGTTTTTTTTTTTTTTTCAATCAATTATTTTTTTATTTTAAATGATAGGTATTTACAAAACACAATAAATAACAATCAATGAAATAGGTAAAATAAAATCAGTAAATGTATGTTAAAATTTCGTCAATTTGTTTGTTTACTATAGATCCTTTTGGTTTTCCGGCTTTCTGTAAAAAAAAAAACAAAACCATCACGAAAAAAAAAAAGAAAAAAGATTCCCCCTTATTTTCTTCAAGAAAACCGCTCCTGTCTGGAGGATAGCTGATATACATTAAAAATATGAGAAAAATTCAGAGGGGTTACTTCTCTACTTTGCTTAAGAGTCGCATCCCTTCCCGGATCCTTTTGTTCAGGAGCTCGTGCGTGTGCTTTTCAAATGAAAATGAGGAATTTTGTGTTATATTGACAACGTCGAGACGTTTCATTCGAAGGAAGAATTCAGTTGGAAATATTCAGTGCTTCAGAAATCTTTTCGATTTTAATAATTTTGCTTTATTTATAATAGTAATAAAACTCCTTAGTGGAAGGTGGTCAAAATCCCGAATGGGAGGATAACTTGTCATGTCCCGGCTGGATTTCGAACCCACGACCTCTGGAATCTCTGGATACACAGAGTGTCGTCTTTACTTGACTCAGCTACCGGGACTGACGGTTTATTAAAACCATCGCTCTCAACTGCATGGTCATATCACGACGGAGGTTTTACACTCCATTATCTGGAAACTCACAAACCAGCTACTCAAATTAACCTCTCTTGCTCACAATATTCCCAATGCTGTCCCACCTCATACATCCTAATTATACAATTATATTCAGTCACCAACATGCCTCACACTACCCGTATAACAGACCAACTAAAATATCTTGTACACTAGTTCTGTTGACCCTAGTACCTCAGACTGGTCTCATATCAAATTCCCCCAGCACCTAACCCCTTATGAAGTGTCTCATTAAGCGTAGAAGACATGTCTCATCAATGTTAAGATCTCCCCATACTTGAAACATGCCTGGAGTTCCTGTCCCTTTCATTCCCCATGTCACCATATTGCTCCCAGTGGTTCACAGCATTGGTTACTGATCCGGAGGTTTCGGGTTCGAATCCCGGCCGGAGCGGAAATTTTCTGAGTCATTTCTTCCGTTTTAGAAATGACATGTGTGTAAAGGTAAAGTGCCCTGAAGTAATGCGAAAGCGGTTTCCGGGGCACAACTAACTTTTTTTTTATAATAATAATTCCGTGTCGGTGATTTGGCTATTGATACCTAAATCACGGTGGTGAGAGGATTATATGGACCCCCAGATCCAATGTCTAGGCTCCTTTCATGTCCATTGATTCTATTTGGTTTTAACGTCCTGACTTGGGCTAGACAGGACGGGGGTTTTACCCTCCTTTCGCTGGAAATTGCTAAATTAACTTGAAAAAAAAAAAAAAAAAAAAAAAAAAAAATTAACCGACATAGCCTCAAGTAATTAAAGTGTTTTGGATCAAAGGCTTTCTTAAGGTCACACTTTTTTCAATTTTTGAACTAACGGTAAAGTTTTTACGTCTAACTCCAAAATCAGCCTCCAATACAATTCATCAATTTTCTTCTAGAGTAGGTATTGTGTATAAAAACTTAAGAAAATTAAGGGCGAAATTAATATTAATTAAAAGGCGAAAATTTCCCTATGCAAGACACTACGCAATCCGTGACTTACCGCCACAGAGGTATTACAAAAACGTGTAATAATTTCGCCCTATTTGTATGTACAAAATATCTGTACACATTTTGAAAATAAATAAAGCCTTGTTTAGACTGCTGAAATTCAGGGACTCTCTCGTTTTACCTCGGTAGTATAAACAAGGTAATTTCTATTGTTAAGTATAGTTTTTACACCTTACCTTCAAATTAGCCCCCCCCCCCCCCCCCTAATCTTCACCGCCTCCCTAATCTTTATCCCTTAGATAATGTGCCCACAATTTCCGCTTGGTTGAATTGAACACGCCCCCTTTCTTTATATTTTCCATAACATTGATTGGAAGACAATTTGAACATTGTTTAATGTGAGGTATCGTTACATAGGTGTATAAATATAGGTATTGAAATAGATAATATAGTAACCTGTGGTTAATAACTGCTAATCACAACTTCTCTATAACATTCTGATAGGTGTTCACAATGAAAATCTTGCATTAATACCTACTGGGTAGAACAATCAGTCAGTATCAGTATGAAAAGAAAAGTGAGAAGTTGTACTATACATGAATATCAGAACATACCTGGACAGCTGTTACTTACTTCAACTCTGGAGAAGTTACTTGCTTTAACTCTGAAGAAATTACTTGCTTCGATTAGAATAAGAACCAAAAAATGAAACAAGATAAAAGTTAAGATAAGCCAGACAAGCCCTCAAGTCGGAGTTTCAACCAATCACAGTGCTCTATAGCTCGAGTTGAGAACTGGAGAAAAAAAATCTCCAAAAAATTCATGGGAATGTTTGGGTTAAAGTTCGCTGGCAAAAAAGCGCTTTGCCAAGAGAGTACGCCAACCATTGTGTAAAAGAATGAGAATCGACATGTTCCATATTGTTACATCATATATGTACATTTTAACTTGATAAGAGAAATCTCGATATAAGAGAACAATTACTAGGTCCAATTGTCCCCTCTATAAGGGAAAACAACCTTTTTATTAGAGAAATCTGTATATACTCGTATATAAGAGAATAACTTTCAGGTCAAATAATAAACTTCTGTATAAGGGAAAATAACCTATTAATAAGAGAAACCTGGATATAAGAGAACAATTTCCGGTCCCTTGAGTTTTCTTATAGTTCTCTAGTACAAATTCTCTTATATCCAGGTTCGACACTACTTATCTATCCTATGTTAGAAACAATAAACTAAAACTACTTATTATCTATGTAAAACAATAAACTAAACTAAAATACCTGGATCTATTTTCTTTGCCCAAGCTGAACCACCCTCCACCCTCCAGGTAACCGTAATCAGCTCCAGAAAAAACACAACAATTATTGTATTTCCGCCGGAATAGTTTTGTGGTGGGACCACACGTGTCCTCTGCAACAACTACCCATACTCTATAATGTAGGAGGCATTGGTGCCCCACCTGGCAACAGCTACAATTACTCTATAACGGAAAAAAACGACTGAATATGTTCCGTATATCCTTGCCTCTAAAATGTACCCATAGAATCTTGTTGCGTTTCTTTATCTAATCGAACCATCCACTCAATAAAAGACTGAATATGTTTTTAATAATATAGCCGTAATAATAATATCACCTTATTTAACCCAAGGCGAATTTTAATGTGGTCCCAAATGGGAGGATAACTTGTCATGTCCCGGTTGGTTTTGAACCCGCGACCTCCGGATAGCCAATCAGATGCCTTGACCACTGAGCCACGGGGACACACTCTTTGGATGTCTGTTCCGTCTCCTTTGGACATACAAAACTCTTTGTATCTCTTTGCCTCTAAAATGAAACCCATAGAATACTGACGGATTTCTTTATCTAATGGCCTTCTATGCCTTCTGATCTACACTCATATCCTTTCAAAGGAAATATCAGTGTGGTTGGTAGGATGTATTCGAAAAAAAATTCGGTCTCGGAACTTATTCAACCCTTCTGCGCTGATGGTGCATTGAATGTTAAATGAACGCGCGATTAGCTCAGTGGTTAAGCACTCGCTTGCCATGCGGAAGGTCCCCGGATTCGATCCCCCGTGCCGACAAAAAATTGTATTCTTAATTTGGTTACAATTGGTTTGTAAGGGATACCTTTCGGTGCGCTCGTGTTGACCCAGCACCTATTGGAAGTATTGTGTCACTTCTTCGCCATCAGAGGGGAGGCATACTACGGGATGGGCAGGCTACAACACAGAACCACAAGCGTCTACAGTAGCTCCTGTTTCATGGTATCAAATAAAAAACGGCTATGAAACACTCATCCTTTAAAAAAAAAAAAAAAAAAATGCACTGGTTCTCATAGGATCACCGAAGTTAAGCAACGTATAGTAGACTTTGTGAAGCTGGCGTTCCGGTTCAACCTATATAGGCTGAGTGAGGTGAATGTGAGTAGCAAGTTTGTGGAGTTCCTGCGAATGGAGGGTAACACCCCCGACCATGCAGTTCAAAGCGGCCGTTTAAACCCAAAAAAAAACCTTTCTTTAATTTCACTTTTCCTCAGAAATGTAAGCTTGACTTGAAACTCAATATCCTGGACTAATGTTACATGTTTGACCTATCCGTGCACTACTATACCACAGGTCCAAAGTTCTAACCACAATCACCCACGTCCAGGTCGTCCAGTGTATTTTGCATTAGGTCAGTAAAATTTGTTTCAAGTAGGGGGAGGAAGTATACCACAAGAGTGGTGGCTGTTTATTTTATTCTTTACAGCGAAATTTACAAGCTATTGTTTTTTAGAAGTACATTTCAATTTTTTTTGGGGGATTTCACCGTTTATTTTTTGAATTAAAACAAAAACATTAATTTAAAATTGATCTAAAAAAACAAACAATCAGCCAGTTGGCATTTTTCATAACTATTTACAGAAATAAGTAGCGTTACAAATAGATCTCATAAATCAACTTTTTGAAAAGACGCAAAAAAAAGAAGATATTAATTATGCCCCGGAAACCGATTTTGCTTTTCTACGGTTTTTTTTACCTTTACACCATTTTCATTCCGGAAACGGAAAAAGAAACGGAAAAATTCGGTCAATATTTTCCGAATCTTCACCTCGTGGGGGCGTTGTTAAATTCGGTGATCCTACGAGAAGTGCGGTTCTCGTAGGATCACCGAACGCGCCATCGACGCTGGTGATTTGATTATTTGGAATTTTCAACTTAAAAAATAAATACCTTTTAACATGTATAAAAGTATTGTACAGTGACTTGCCAATTCCGGAGTGGTTTTATCTGGCCAAGCAGGACTGGCCGGAAGAAACCCTGCCGAAGCTATCCACCGCCCTTTAGTTAGGGCCTCTGTATAATTTATATAGTTTCTTGAGGTATATATTTTTTTTTGTTTTTTTATTTTTTCCCAATTTTGTTTTGTCCTTCTATTAAAGTATTCAATAATTTTATTTTATTTTTTTTTTTTCGAGTTTTACGGGGCCCCAACCCCATTCGCAGAAGCTAAGAAATCTTTTTGGCAACTGTTAAAAGGAAAAAAATGTTAATAAAAAAATGTTGTATTTCTTCCATTTTCCCTCTCTTTTCTTGTCAAAAAACTGTTGTGGATGGAGTGGATGGTAGGCCCCATGATGTTTACAAAGTTTAAAGGGTGATAGATTTTTCATAATAATAAAAAAGCTTCACCACGTGGGTTAGGTCAACACAGGAAAATACATGATTCACAACAATGTCAGTGTGGGGGCAATTATGCCAGAGTGTTGTTCCGATTTCTACTGACCAGGAGGCTGGGTTTTAAGAGAATTTCCTTCCAGCTCAGCGGAGCTCCTTAACACTTTTCACTTTCCATACCACCGGAGCTTTTAACACATTCACTTCCAGGCACGGGGGCTTTAAACCCTTCATTCTCCTGGAAAATCATCCAGCTACCCACATTAACCCACCCCAGCCGGTTTGGGCCGGAAATGGTCAGCCTCACGTTGTTTCGGGGGCAATAAAATAATTTTTTCAAATTAATTTATTAAACGGTTTTTAGTGGAGATGACAAAAGAAAACCAAAACTTTAGGTAGGGTTTTTTGTTGTTTTTTTCCCTACACTATATTTCACACCCCCTTTTTTTTAACCAAACAAGAAATCATCAGTTAATTTTCCCTCACAATAACCTCACCCATTTCAGCCTCCGTGGCGTAACGGTTCAATTACTGCCCGTATTTCCAGAGATCCCGATTTTCGATCCCCGGTGGGGGCGACTTTTCGAAAAAATTCTGTACCTCCAAATACGTGAGGCTGGCAATTTCCGCCCCTACCCAGGCTGGGTGAGGTTAAAGTGGGACCCTGGCGTTCCCAGGAATGGAGGGTAAAAACCCCGGTCCTGATCAGGACGTTAAAACCAAATAGAATCAAGGTAAATTGCAAGGGTTTCACTGGAAACCATGCAACCAGGTCAGAAAAATAATAAAACCTACCTAGTTGCTGAGAAAAAACGGCCTCCCAATCACGTAAAAAGTCACCAGTTTGGGAACGCTGCTCCAGATGTTTCAGCAGAAGGCGTCTTAATCAAGCCCAATTGATGAAATAAGAAAGGGGAATTAAGGACCGACTGGTTATCAACTAGTAAAGGCATACAAAATTATTACGGGCAAGCCACCAGAAAGTAGGCACCCTTCTGAAAAACAGTGAGTTTTGTGACCCTACATATGTCTAAGCATTAAGATTTTCAAGGAAAAGGAGTAAATTATATTTTAAGTAAAAATAAAATTAAATTCTAAAAAAAAAAAAAAAATAAATGTGGAGCAGACAGAAGAAGAAAAAACAGCGTGCCAATTTATTGTTCATAATAAAAACACTCTTTAGTAGTGGAGGGTAACCACCAGGCAAGTGGGAACATTTTCTCCCACCTAAACCCTCGGAGTCTTTTAATTATGTGGTCATAATTTTCAAATTTAATGAAAAAAAAATTCATGCACGGGGTTTGGGAATTCGAACCAACGGACCCCAAGCTGCCTGGGTTCCCCAGACTAGTGCGTTAAAACAAACTACCAGTGCACGTTCTTTTATTTTTTTTGTGCATTTTTTCTATGTATTTCATGGATACCACTGGAAATACTGTTTTTGAGGAAAAATATATTGCATTTTAGTGGATATACAGATTTCCCTAACTTTATTATGTTCTGTTTATTTTTTAACAAAAGTTAAGTTATCAATTTGGTTAATCACAATTCTTCAAATCGCTTTCATAGATACAAACCGAGATTTTAAACAATTTAAGTTTATTATTTTTATTATTGAATGACAAAACCTCCCAAATTTTTATTTAACCCATCGAGTAGGTATTGAATGAAAGGTCTGATGTCCCTCATGTCGATATTTTTTTAATTTAAAATTCAATAAGAGTTTTGTGTGAGGTTTTCAGTTCACAGAACTATGGCATAAAATTTTATATTGGATTTCAATATTAGGTAAAACTTACCTTTTTACAAAAATATTTATTATGCTAATTTATCTGAAACTTCGCAAGATTTCAGTGCATAAAGTGGATTCAATTGAATTTGTTTTTAAAAAGAATAAAATATACTTTACTATTCTTATTTAAAAAAATGTAAAAATAAATCAATACATTCAGTCAACGTCGTGAAATGACCATGCAGTTGAAAGCGACGTTAAAAAACCCCAAAAAAATGTGAAAAATTGGGTAGGTCAAATTTTCGACGAATACAATACCTTCCTTTTATAGGATAAGGAAAGTAAAAAAGTTTTCAGTCAATTGGTACAAAGTTTTACAACTCCCCCAGTTAGGAGTTATGCTGGAAGAACCGCATTTTCCCAAAACCCAGAAGAGAACAGAACAACCCTTTCCTGTGTGGCAAGTATCAGGTGTCACTTCCCTTGATGAACTTTCCCTCACTGAAAGGGTCAAACCATAAAGGTTTACCCTTCCAGGGCCACGATTGAAATCCGAAATCTTACAAGTTTGAAATGAAGCGGGATAGATTTACGTATGCGTTTTGGACATCCCCAAAGAACTGCAGTCACAGGTCCCACGCGTTAATTTTTGTAACTGTGTAAATTTGATGCCTAGGTTCACAATTTGTAAGAAAAAGAAATTTGCGGGTTTTTTGTTAAATTTGGGGGGGTTCGTTATTTTTGTTTTTTTTAATGGAGATACATGTTTTTCAATAAAAGTAAAAAAATTAAACATAAATATGTAATCAGGATCCTGAGATCGTTCCCCGGGGTTGGAGCAGTTTTTTTGCACAGAAAATTTTTTCCCTCCGAACATGTGAGGCTGGAATTTTCCGGGCCCCCCCCCGGCCCCTTTGAGTTTTTTGGGGGGTATTTTGGTACTTCCCCCCACGTTTTGGAGGGGTAAAACCCCGTTTTTTAAAACCAAGTGGGGGATTTTTTAAAAACCCAAAATAAATCAATAACCCCAAAAAGGAGCCTAGACATTGGATCGGGGTTTTATTAATCCTCCACCACCGTGTTTTGGGGTATCCCCCCCTTTTTCCCCCGGGAAAAAGGGAATTATTTAATATGTAATTTAATTTAAATCTTCTTTCTTTTTAACAACCCCAAAATTTGGGGGGGGGCCCCAAAATGCTCAATACTCCTGGTACCCTTTGTGAGAAAATTAAAAATACAATTAAAAAAAATTAATTAATTCCCCAAAAATTGGGGGGGTATTAAGAATTAAAAATAAAGGGGGCTAAAAAATTCCTCTATTAAACTAATTTTTGATTTTTCATTTTTTTTTTTTTTTGGGGGGGGGGCCGGAGGGGGGGTTAAAAAACCCCCCAAATTTCCCCCCCTCCCTTTTTTTGTGCAAAAGCTTTTTTTGATAATCATTTTTAAATTATTAAAATATTATTCTTTTTCCTTTTTTTTTATATAAAAAAATTTTTTAAAAAATTACATATTCTAACCCCATTTGAATGTTTAAATGTTTTAAGGGGGTTAAAGGGGGACGGGGGAAAACATTTTGGAAAGAGGAACAAATTAAAAAACCTTTTTTTTTCGGGGATGATTGCAGGGAGATGAAAACTGATGATTTATAAAGGGGGCCAAAATTGATTAGAATGTTGTTTTTGTTTTTTTTATGTTTTTTCCCCGGCCCCCTCATTCCCGGGATCGTAAGGCGGGGGACTCGAGATCTGGGGGTGGGGGTTCGACCCCGGGGATGAAATTTTAATATGAAAAAGGGTATTTTACTTGGGTTTTTTGTTTTGACACTCAAATTCCCAAAACAGTGACAGGGGGGGCCCCATAGGTAGTAAAGGGGGGTAACGTTCTACCCCGGGTTACCTTTTGGTTTCCAAACCCCCACCCGGGGGCGGGGGAATTTTTCCTGATTAATTTGAGTTTTGAAAACCACATAAATTAGGTTTAGGTGGTAGAAGATGTTTTGGCATGGGCATAAGGGTTTTTTTGGAAAACCCTCCCCCCCCCTTTTTTTTACAAGGGGATAAACTAAAAAGTAAAAAGAAAAAAAAAATTTTTAATTGTACCTCTTTTTAAATTTTAAGAAAAAAACAAAAAATTTAAAAAAGTTGTACTACAAATTTTACTTTAGACAAAAATTTTTTTGGGTTTTATTTCCCTTTTTGATAGCGGAAAAAAAAATTTTTTTTTTCCCTTCAGGATGGAAAAGGAAAAATACTGCCGTGTCGGATGGGGGGTTTGAATGCTTTAATTTTCCCCCACCCCTTGACCGGGGCCCCCAAAATGAACCTCATTCATCACTAAGATATAGCTAACTTCTCGCTGAAAAAATTTATTTTTCACAGTCCCCCAGGGGAAATCATTAATATTATAATATAAAAAATTTTCCCCCACCTCGTAGCTTGATCGATAAGGCGGGGGGTTTTCAACAAAAAATCTCGCACAGCTTGCCCGTACCGGTGCGACCGTGTCCGGTAAAGTGGGTGGGGAAATTTGAAATTTTTTTTTTTTTTTTGGTTAAAAAACTGCTGTTTGCAATATTAGGCTTTTAAAATTTAAAAAGGTTCGGAAAACACTGTCTTTAAATGAGAGAGATAGGGGTTTTTTTTTTGGGGGGAAAAAACCCAAATCCCCATGATAAGGGGGGCTTTTAAAAAATTTTTTTTTTCTCAAAAAAAAAAAAAAAAAAAATTTTAAAATTTAAAAAAGAAACCCCAGACAGACTGTTTATAAACCTTTTAAATGGTGGTTCAAGTTCCCCCGGTTCAGATAGCTTTGTAAAGCGGGGGTTTTAGTAGTTTAGATATCACGAAAGTGGAAAATTTAAACAAAATGATAATTAAAAATTTAAAATTTAAAAAACCCCTTTATAGGGGAAAAACCGGATTTAAGATATTTATTTTAAAAAAACCGTCGAGTTCTCCTTTAAAAACCGGTTTTTTCTGTTAAATTACAGTGGAAAATTTTCCTAAGGGATAAAGAGAACTCTTTTTAGGTCCCCAAATTTACCTCTCTGAAAGCGAAAAAAATCTCTTTATAAAAAAAAAACCGCGTATAAAAAAGGGGAAAAATTCCGATATCTTGAGTTCTTTCTTCTTCTCTCATCCTAGGTTTTTACAGTTTTTAAAAGTAAAACCCGTGTGAACCTGGGGTACATCTACCGCCCAAAAATTTTTTTTTTTTTTTTTGGGGTTTTAGGGTTTTAAATTTTTCAATGTCCAAAATTTAAAAGTTCTATGATTCATCCCCTTTTTTTTATAGGTTTTTCCCCATTTTGATATTGCAGAGCCTTTTTTTTAAGGTCCCCCAATTTTGGGGTTGTAAAACTATATCTAAAAACTATGTCCCCCTGAATCAATTTTTTATTGGGGCTATTATGATTCATACGGGCAACCGTCAATCATAGGGTAAAATTTTTTTTTGGGGTAGTATATAAAATTGATGAATCCCCAAAAATTTCCCTGAGATAAATTATTCATTTTTCCCCAAATTTTTTTTTTACATTAAAAACTTTTTACTCTTTTGGAAAAACCCCCACTGGCGTTAGTCATAAAAGTAACTCCTCATTTTTCCCTAAAGGGGGTAGGTTTTGAGTAGCCCCCCAAATACCAGTACAGAGCAAAAAAAATTTTTGCCCCCTGGGATCGAACCCAGGTCAAAAAAGCCTAGGCTTTTAATAAAATTACCAGGGTGAGTATTTTTTTTTTTAGGGGGAGGGGATTGGGAGAGCAGATGGTTTTTCCCCAAAGTTAAGGGGAAAATGAGCTTAGGGTTTGGGGCGTTCGTAATCTTCTTCTTTTTTTTTTTTTCCCCGGGGCCCCTGAAAAGGGGTAAGTCGCCAGCCTGGCGAAAGGGGGTTTCGGAAGCAAAATGAAAAAGGGGGAAAAGGTTGCGATGTTTTCTGGTCAAGATTTTATTAATTTAAGGGGGAATTTTTCCCACGAAGATCCGACGTGAGTTTTTCCCCTCGATTTTTGGGAAAACCCCAATTCGCCCCCAAATTTTGCTCATGGGGGTAGATATAAGTGGTCTTTTATAGAAAAAAAAAATAAAGCCCTAACTTTCCCCCCCCAGAACCCAAAAAAGGGGTTATCTAATGGCAATGTTTTTTCCTGCAGCAAGAAATGAACGGTGAAAATGGTAGGGGCCCCTGGAGGGGATGAATGAAAAAAGGGTGATAAAATTATGAAAAAAAATTATTTTGAAGATTTTTAAAAAATTGGGGAAATTTTCCCCTGAGAATCTTTTTTAAAAATTAAATTTTAAAAAATTAATTCTAAACCCCCAAAACCGGGGTTAAAATTAAAGTCCCATAAAAGAACCAAAAAATTAAAAAGATCATAATATTTTTTCAAATTTTTAAAAGGAAAAAAAGGGTTAAAATTGGTTAAAAATTATAAAAAAAAAAAAAAGTAAAAAAAAATTCCCAAAAAAAAAAATGAAAATAAAAAATTTTTTGTTTCCCCTTTTTAAAATTTTAAAGTTGGCTGTTTAAAAAAAGTCGGGGGATCGCCCCCGGGTAAAAAAGGGAATTTTTTGGGGGCTGGTCGTGTCAGCCACCATGAATGTTCGAACCTTTTTCCCCGGCAACTTTTCCTTTGGGGGGATCACATTGTTTTTAAATTTCCCCAAGGGCCACTGTTGGGGGGGGGACAATTTGGGGTAAAAAAAAAACACAACACGGGGGTCTTGACATTATCATTAGAGGAGGCCCAAATTTTTTTTTGGGGTTTAAGTTTAAGGTAATCAGATTTCCTCGTTCCCCAAAAAACCCCGTGTTACCTTTTTGGCAAGAAAGCCGCGCTTCAAAGGTGGGATATAATCGTTGGGGGTTCCCTTTTTTCAGCCCCGAGCTAAAAAAAGGGCCCCGTCAAAAAATTTTCCCAGGGGTAAAAAACCCCTTCCCCCCCGGTTGGGTCAAACACTGAGGGGCCCAAAAGGGGGCCCGGGAATTAAAGATAGCCTAAGGGGTACAGGTTTGGTTTAAAAAATTTTTTAAAGTTGAAGGTTTGATTATTCAACACATGTTTGAGATTTTTTTTTACAGATTTCACCCCCCCCTTTTTCCCAATCCCCCAAAAGGGGTTGGGGGGGATGGAGGGTTTTTAAATTCCCCTTTAATTTTCCCCGATAGGGGAAATGAGATCAATCTGAAAACCCTTTGTGAAAAGGGAAAAAACTGTTGAGTTTTTTGAGAAAATCCCCGGGATTCCTGAAAGTTGTTCCATTGCTGAAAAGATATTAGAAAAGGGAAAGGGGCCGGGCTTCCCCGATTTGAGGCCCCCTCCTAATGCAGCCCCAAAAAAAGGGGGGGATAATGAAAAGGTAATAACTCAAAAAGAATTGCTTTGGGCTGACAAACAGATAAAAAAAGCAAAATATGAATTTTTTAATTGGGGGAAATTTCGATGGTCCGATTTCAAGGAAAAAAGGGCCCCCTAGAAACCCCCCCTAATTTAAAATGCACGACCTTTTGGGGGAAAAAGAAAAAACTGGTAGGTCCCCCCATCATGGGTTGATGGAAGAGTGGTTTCATCCCCCAAAGCACTTGATTAAAAATTTTGATAGTGAATTTTCCCGGATGAGGTTCGAGCTTTTCCCCGATCCAATTTTAACCCCTTTTGTAGGGGGTTTAACTACTTTAGGTCCTCCATGGAGAGTCCGTTGGGGGTATGATCAATAAAGAAGTTTGGGGTTGAAAATGCTGTTTTTTTGGGAAAGGGGAAAAAGGGGGGCTTTTTAAAAACCCCCGGGAGAAAAAAAAGGTTGGGAGAGTCTCCCCCCCAAAACCCAAAAATCCGACAAAAATTTAAAAGATGGGAGATAGAAGGTTAAAATTTTTTCCCCAAACCGTTTTTTCCCCTCTTTTTAAACTTTTTCCTCATCCTTTTGGTTTTCATTGTTAGTGAATACGAATGATAACTTTTTTGAGCTTTTGGCATTTTTTGTCACCCCTAACCCCCGGGGGTTTAAATTTTTTTTTTTGCTTGCGACAACAAATTTTTAAAAACCGAAGCACAAATCCAAAGGGTTTTTTTTTTTTGTTCCTTAAGGGGAAAAAAAATTTTCCATATCTGGGTAAAAAAGGTTGATTCAATGTTTTGGGGTAAAGGTGCCCGGCTTTGTCTCAGGACATGGTTTATCCATGTCAATTTATTTTTGGGGGGCCCCCGCTCTAAAAAGGGTTTTAATTTAGAAAAAAAAGGTCCCCCTAAACCCAAACCCCTTTTTAAAAAAAATTAGAGGGGGGTTAAAAAACCCCACTTGCTGAGTCTGAAAATTTTTTTAAAATTGGGGAATGACTATTGCCATGAGGGGGGGTTTTTAGTTTTCCCCAAATTTGGGGGTACAAAATTTCACATATATTTTAATTTGGGGTAAGGGGGGGGTTTTTTGCCAAGATAGAAAAACCCCCAATATCAAAAAGAGATAAAATTATAAAAAGATAAAAAATCGAGTGTTTTTTACTATTTTTGTCAAAAAAAAATGCCACAGTTCAAAACGATTAAGGGTTTTTTCACTTTAAAAGGGGTTTTGCAACTTTTTTTTTTTCACGAAAAAGGAAATTTTTTTTAATTTTTCCTTCCCAAAAATTCACCACGGGGATACCCCACTGAGCAAAAAGCAGATTGGAGGGGATCTGCAAATCCCCCAAAACCCCAAAAAATTACACTTTTTTTTTGATGAAAGGGGGGAAAAATTTAAAAGGGGAGATAAAATTTTAAGTTTTTGTTTTTGAATGGGGGGGGGCCCCATTTCACGAATTTAAACTGAGAGCGGTGTGCCCCCAAATAAACTATTTTCAAGCCCCAATTTTTTGGAAAAAATTTTTATCCAAATGATTACTGGATTAGATAGCCTTTTCAGCTTTTTAAAATTTTTTGGGACAAATCCCCAAAATTGTTTTTTTTTAAAAAAGGGGGGGGGAAAAAGGTTTGATTTTTTTCCCTACAAAAAAAATGCATCAGTTTTTTGGCACCATTGCATGCCTAAAAATTTTATAAAACCTTTTCCCCCCCCCTCTGAAAAACTTTTGGGTTTTTTTACAAAGATCTTAGCTATCCCTTTTAAGGCCCCTAATTTGATGGGGCCCCCTTTTCTCAAAAAAAAACCCCCTTTTTCAAAGAGAGAAATTTTAAGTCATTTTTTTAAAACCCAAAACATCTTTTCCCGGTTATGATCCCCTAATCAAAATCATCCACATGGGGTTTTTTTTTCCGGGGATTTGCTGCTTTGGGGGAATTTTTTTACCCCCATCTGGGCCCCAATTTTTAAAAAAAAGTTGACCTGATGGGAAAACCCTGGTAAAAAAAAGGGGCAGGTGGGGAGTTAAAAATTTGTGCCTATAGAACCCTTTTCGGGGCCCCCCGGATATGTTTTAAAATGACGGTCGTCGGGGGTGGTTTTAAATGTTTTTTTTTTCATGGCTTGTAATCACAAAGAAGAAAAAAAAGGGGGAAAAACTCCACTGAGTAAGTAATCCTAATTTTTCCCTTTGGAGCTTAGGAAAACCAAAAAAAAAAATTTTTTTTAAGATTTTTTCCATTATTCTGGGGAAAGTTCGGAAAAAAAAAGGGGAACCCCCTAGGGGGGGAGAAGATGATGTTTTGGGTTTTAGATCCAAAATTTTTAGTAAAAATAGTCTTTTAAAGGTGTGAGCAAAAGTCATTATGTCCAGGTTTAAGTTTTAAATTCCTAGTTGGGGAATTAAAACAGCTTCTTTTTTTTCTGGATCAAAAGGGGCCCGCTTATTGCGAGAGATTCCCCCCGTTTTAGTTTTTATTTTTTTTTTTTGATCCAAAAAAAAAAATCGGTTATGAGGTTCCCCTTAAGGGAAAAAAAGCAAACCCCCTATTTTTTATTTAGGGGTCTCTGAAAAGGGTTTTCAAAAAAGTGTTGTTCACAGGGGAAATTCTTCTGGATTTTGGGAATGGATTTTAGGGCCCCTTCTTCGTCCCCCTTCCCCGAATTTTTTTTAAATTTCCCTGGCAATTGGATCCCCCCTTTTACAAAAAAAGGGATGGGTTTTGGGCGAGGTTTTAGTTGGGGTTGGACACTTTTCCCAAAAACAGCCAACCCAAAAAGAAGGAAAAACTGATGGATTACCCAAAAAATTTCTTTGATGAATGTCAAAAAATTAACCCCTAATACTTTTCTCCAATTAAAAAATTTTAAAGGTAGAATCTTTTTTTGGGGCCACATAAGTTAAATCCTAAAGGTAAGTGGGAATACATTTTAATAAAATCATTGTTAATGTGTTTTTTTAGAAAATTCTGGTAAAATTCGGTAAATTGGGGGGCTTGAAAAATTAAAGGGGTTTACTATCTATTTTATAAATTTTTAAGAGGAAAAAGGGGTTAACACACAACTCCCCTTTTTGGTTTTACTGGAATTTTGGGGGGGGGAAAACCCAAACCCCCCGATGTGAAAAAGGGTTGATTGCTTTTTCCTCCAAAATTGAGTTGTTGACTAAGCGTTTTGAGATTTTTTGAGATTTGGGGTTTTCCCGAAAAAAGGAGGGGAAAAAAACCCCCAAACCCCCCCCAAATCTGTCCCCTTTGGGTTGCACCACTGCCGTTTTTCCCGAATTTTCCCTTGGGGTTTTTTAATGGTTGAGGTTTAACAGCATGATTTCCCCAAAAAAAATTGGTTTTGGGAAATTGTCCTTGAGCAGGAAAACCCCTCCTTGTGTAACCGGCGGTTGGGGATGATTTGTTCCTTAGTTGGGGGCCTTGATAATTTTGGAACCTGACTTTTTTTGACTTCCCCTGGTTCAATTGATGTAGGGAAAGGTGATTTTTGCTCGACAATATTTGCATTTTTAATAGATTGACACTCTGGAAAAGGGGGTTTTGGAAAAACAAACAAGCAAAGCATAATTTTAATTCTTTGACTTTTCATAGCCCTTTTGGAACATCCATCTTTAAAAAATTTGGTACAGGGGGCAATCCTATGATCACCAGAAAAAATACTTAACTGTGAACTTTGATTTTTGAAACTGCTTAAATTATAAGGTTGTTGAGGTTTTTAAAAGAAAAAAAATGTTATCTCCGGTTTGGGTAACTTGATAGGTTTTTTGATTAGATTGGCAAAAAAGGGAAAAATTAGATTTGTGGTTATTCACTGAGTTGTCATGGGTTTTAAGATCCAAATAAAAAAATTTGTGGGGGCACAAATTTAACTAAATCCTAAATTTTTTTGGGGAAAATTAATTTTTGGAATTTTTTCGGTTTTTAAAGGTTTTTTACGGGGGTTTTTTTTTAAAAAAGGGTTTTTAAAACCCCAAAAAGAAAAAAAGGGTAAATTCCCAGGTTTTCAATGTTTGACCTCTCAAAGATTCTTAAAATTAAAAAGGGGAAAAATCCAAGAAATTCCTTTAAAATTTTTTGTGATCACTTTTTTAAAGGGGGAAAAATTTTTAAAAAAATTTTTAGAGATTGTTAAAATTTGGCCCCAAAACCCCCCTTTTTTTCCCTACGTCAAAACCAAAATTTGATAAAAATAATGGGGAATTTTTTTGGCCAAAAAAATATATGAAAAAATAAAAAAGCGCATGGCTGCTTTTGGGAAGATTTAAGAAAACTGAATTTTTGAATATCAGAAATTTTGGATTGGTTGGATTAAGGTCATACAAAGTTTTTAAAAACAGGAAAAGCAGAAATTTCACCCTAAATATTGGTACATTTAGGGTTTGGGGGAAGGTGAATTTTTTGGGGCTTTGAGGGGCGGGAAAAAAAAAACCGGGGAACCATTTACCCTTTAAAAAAGGGGTTTTTTAAAATTTTCCCCTTAAGTACATGGCCTAAAAAAATAGATAAAGTTTAAACACACCCCAAGGGGGCAGCCCACCCAAAAATTAAAAATTTCAAAGTTCCTTTGGGACCTAAGATTTTCTAAAAATTTTCCCCCAATTTTTTATCAGCCTTTGCAACTTTTCATTTTTTAAAACACTGCCCCTTTTTGCATTAAGCAGATTTTAACACTTTTTTCTTTCCCCCCGATACAGCCTATTTTTTGTAGTTTTTATCAATTTTCTTTTGGGGCACCCCGGAAAAAGTCATGTTTATTATTGAATGTAAAAAAGCATAGGTCCCCAAACACCGGAAAAATATTCTGTAAAAAAACCAAATTCTTTTTTTGTTAGATTATTGACTAGTTTTTTGTTAAATAAGGTAAAATTTTTTTAAAAAAAAAAATTTTTATAATTTTAAAAAAAATGGGCAAATTTTTTTAATAGTTTTCCAAAAAAAACCCCTTGAAAATTTTTAAAGGGAAAAAATTTTAAAACCCAAAAAAATTTTTTGGTTTTTAAACCCCAAAAAAAATAATTTTGTTTTTAAAAAAAAAATTTTACTCCCCCAAATTTAAATGGGTTTAGCTGATAATTGTGAAAAAATTTTAAAATTATTAAAAATCTTTTGGAAATTATTTTTGGTGGGAAATTTTTCCTTTTTAGATAATAGCACAGAACAAGATCTTTTAAATTTTTTTGGTAATACAAAAATACCCCTTTTTAGCACACTTTACTCGGAAAACCCCAGATTTTAAAAAACCCTTTAAACTGGGTTTGTTATAGAAATAACTACAGGTTAAGGGGGTTTTAGGTTGCAAATATAAGGAGATGAGATTTTAAATTGTTTTTTTTAACTGCAACAAAATCCCCCGGGGGGGAGAATTATTAATTTTTCAAAAATTTTTTAAAAATTTAAATTTTTAAAAAAATGAATGCAGGTAAAAAACCCCAAATTTTAAAGGTTTTTTTTTAAAAAAAATAAATGCAAAAAAAGCAAGATCCCCAAAAACCCCCGAAGGGGAACAAATTAGCTAAATTTTTTTCCAAAAAAAATAAGATAAAAAAAAAGAAAAAAAAATTACCTTTTTGGTTTTTGGGGAAACGGTAAAAATTAAAAAGAAAAAAAAGGTTTTTTTTTGGGGATAAGAACAATTAGAAACCGACCTTTTCACGAATGCAAAAAAAAAATTGGAAATGAGCTTTGGCTAGTAAAAATTTTAAAAATAATGATTTTTTTTTAAATTTTCAAAATGTAAGGTAAAAATTACAGTTGTGAAAACAGGTCAGATAACCCCAAATTATTAAAATACTAGATTGATATTAATAAAAAAAAAAAAAAGGGGAAAAACAATTCCCCTTTTTTCCCCTTTATTTTTTATTTTTAAAACCCCATTAAAAACCCCCAATTTACTCAATTTTTTTAAAGCCCGTAAAAACCCTTTTGGGAAAAAAGGAATCAAAAGGGGAAAATTTCACTTTTAAAAAAAAATTTTAAATTTTAAGATGGGGAAGATTGTGAAATGGTAATGAAATGACAAAAACTACAAAAGAACATTTTTCTCACGCTAAACTACTGTCTACTGCTTTAGGAAAGACTTAATTTTGCGAAAAAACCCGGGGCACAGGGGCCGAAGCAATTTTTAAAAAATTTAAGGGTTTTTAAAAATAGACCCCCAAAAAAAGGCAAATTACGATTTCGGTTCGAATGACCAACCCCTTTTGTATTGGGGGAAAGATGGTTTCCCCAAGGGGTTTAAGGAAAAATGAGCTTACGGTTGTTCGGGGTTGTCAAACTTTTTTCCCCTACGCGGGGCCCCCGATCCCCAAATGGTAAGTCGCCAGGCCCCCGGGGAAAGCGGCCCCGCGGAGCAAGGATACGGTGGATGGGGTTCGATTTTTGCTGGGGGAAAAAATTTTAATTTTAATTAAAAGGAACTTTCCCCCAAAAAAAAGTCCCCCCTGAGAATTTTTTTCCTTTTAGTTGGGGGCCAAAACCAATTCGCAAGCAATCGCTCATGGAGGTAGATAAAAGTGGTCCTTCCCCAGCAAAAAAAAAAGAAGCCCCAAAAGGGAAAAAAAGTAGTGTATTCCCAATTTTTTCTTACAATTTTAAAGGGTGGGGGTGGGATTTTTCCCCCACTTCCATGGATTGTACGGGTCCCCCCCCGTCCCCTCCGATTTTCACCAGGCATCCCCGGGGTTTTTTTTTGGGTTTTGATTGACAAAAAACCTCGCCCTAAGGGAAAAAATTTTCGCCTCAATATTTTTCCCTAGTTTTAAATATTCCCCTTTTGGGGGGAAAATTTCAGGCCCCCTTTTCCCCCCTTTTTTTTTCCGGGGGAATTCTAATTTTTAAAAAAGGTGAAATTTTGTTCCTAGAAAAAAAAAAATTTTTTTTTTTCACCGTTTCTTTTTTAAAAATTTTTGTCTTTGCTCTGGCACAAAAACCCCCCAAATTTGTGACAAAAAATTGGGGTTTTAAGAAAATTTGAAAAAGATATTATGTAACGAAATTTTCAAATTTGAAAAGGGGAGAGAAGTCTTCTAATATCGGAAAATGGGGTTAGGTTTCGATATTTTCGATATACCTAATATCGTTTTTTCCCCTTTCGATTTTTAAACCCCCAAAGAAGGGAAAGTGGTTTTAAAGGGGCACAATACAAAAATTTGGCAGTTGGGTTTTGGACCTTTTAAAAGTAAAGATGAAAATGTCGAAATGGTTGCAGATCGTATGCAAGCTTTTTTTTTCCTTTCCCCCTTCTTTGGGGCTCAAAAATTTAAAGTTTTAATTTTCCCTTTCAAAAAAAAAAACCCCTTTTTTTAAGTGGAACTTTCAAAAAAAGGGTTTTTTCCCCCCTTTAAATTTTTATTTCTACGATTGGGGGTTTTTGGGGTTACCCCCGGGTTTTTAAGAAAAGGGGAAGTACAAAGAGGAAAGGGGAAAACTTTAAAAAATTTCTAAACAAATTTTTTTCCTTTTTTTTTAAAAAAGTTTTATAACCTCCTGAAAAAATTTTGATTTTGTGTTTTGTATGTGGGTTTTGGGTTTTGCCCCTTTGTTGAATACTTTCCCTTTTTTAACGGGGCAAATCCGAAAACTACGGAAAAAAAATTTCCCCAAAAAAATTTTGGAATGGTGGTAATTTTTCGGGGCTCAAAGGCACTTTTTTTAAAAGGAAAGAACCCCAAAAACATATAAAAAATTTAAAAAAAAATTTAAAAAAATAAAAAATAAAAAATAAAAATAAAATTCCCCCAAAAATATTTTTGACAAAAAAACGCCCCCAAAAGGGAAAAGGGAATTTAAAGAGGGGGGAAAAAAAGTTAACAGATATAAAACATAAAAGAAAATTTTTTTCAAAATATAAGAAAACTTTTGTAGATGCCCCCTTTTTTGTTCATAAAAATTTTGCCTAGCGGTTCTGGGAGATAGGGGCCCCCTCGCCTGCCAAAACTTTATATGCTTTTTACCTTTATCTATAAAAAGATACCCCGTTTTTTTATGATATTTTTATGTATATGCGTAATAACGTTTTCATAGTGCCCCTTTTTAATTATTTTTTTTTTAAATTTTTGATTGTACTCTGAATTTTAAAAAGAAAAAAAAAAAAAATTTTGGGAAAAACTCATAATAAAAAAGGTTTTTCGGGGGTTTTACGACACGACAGAAAATTTTTTGAAAAAATTTAAAATTTTTAGGGAAAAAAAAAAAATTCTGCCAAGGGGAAAAAAATTTGAAAAAAATTGTTTGAGGAAAATTTTTAAATCAAGTGATTCAGTAAAAAAATCTTTTATTCAGCGTAATTAAAAAAATGTTTTAAAAATTTGATTAGTTACCATTGAGGGGAATGTTGTGTCCTAAATTTTGGAGGGGGTTTTTTTCTTTTTTTGTAGAATTAGAAACATGTTCTTTATTTCCCCCCTTTTCCTAATTTCCCCCCCTATTTTTCGCGCGAGGAAAAAAAATGGTTTGCCATTGAATTTTAGCCTCTGTTTCCAAAAGACCTTTTGGGCTTTTCCCCCTTTGGGGTTTTTTAGAAATATTTTCCGGCCCAAAATTGGGGGTTTTAAAAAAAGAAGAATTTTTTTCGTTGTTGTTTTTTAGGGGTTGCTCCTCACCCTCAAAATTAAAAAAGTTCTTTTTTTTACTTTTTCGGGGCTATTAGCTTTTTTGTAAGTAAGCATTTTTGGATTATGTAAGCATTCAAGGGCGTGGCCCCTTTCCCCCCACTGTTCCCCCGGAGTCAGGGGGAAGGGGGGACTTGTGAATCCAAAAAATTTTTGAGGTGCCCCTTTTTAAACCCCCCCGGGGGGATGACAAGTTATTTTCCCCTTTGGATGTTGACCACATCATAATACTTTGGGGGTTTCGCTGGAATAATGGAAACTTTTTAAATCCTCCCCGGGGGGGATAAAAAAAAGGGGGTATTATTATTTTATTCACTGGAAACTCACAAAAAACCCCAACTCAAAGTAACCCACCCCCTTGAGTTGGGGGGGGGAATAGCTAGCAGCACGAGGGTTCGAAAAATTTGGGGAAGGTCCCCTAACGAAAACCCCGGCCCCCCAAAAAAGTTGCTTTTTTTCTTTGAAAAAATCTTTTAAACCAAACGATCAAACACCTCGGCCGAGGGTGTGAAAGGAGGGGGCAGCACGGGGGGGTTTTAAAAAGGAATGGGAAAAGGGGAATTTTCTAACAACAAAAACAATCCGGCTTTCGAATTAAAAACTTGAGCCAGGAGATGGCGGGTAGGGGCACCCAAAAATTTAACAAGGGGTTAGCGAAGTGAAAGAATTTTTAATTAAAAACTGGCATTCCGGCCCAAACCCCTGGGTGAAAGTGGGTAGGGGGGTTTTTTATTTCCCCCCGGGAAAAGGGGGGTAACCCCCCCGTCGGATTTTTACTTATTCAACCCCAACATTTTAAAAAGACGTTAAACCCCAAAAAAATTTAAAAATTTTTGAATTTTATATGTATACCGAAAATCAAACATTTTTTCAAGGAGATTTAAAAAGGGAAATTAAAAAGTAATGAAAATAAATAAAGAAACTTTTTAATTTTTATTATATACTATTATAAAATTTCAGCATTTTGAAAAAGAGAACTATTTGCACATTTAAATAAAAAAAATTCCAAATTTTTTGCAGGGGTACCTTGAAAGTAAGGATGTTTTAAAAAACATCGGCCGGGTGTAAAAAATTTCCCCCTTTTTCAAAGATAGAGTTTTGATGCATACACAGTCAGAAAATTTACTCAATTTTTTAGTGAAAGAAAAACATAAAAACGAAGAAAAATAAAAAAAACACCCCCTTAGAAAAAGTTGAGGGAAAAAAAAAGCCCCCTCAATCACGGGGCCCCAAAAAAATATGTACAGTGTACAAGAGAAAGGCACTGTCCCTAAAAAGGTTAAAAAAAATTTAAAATTTGGGGAAAAGGCCATGGGGGGAAAAAAAAAAGGAGAACCCCGAAACTAACATAAGAAACTAAAAAAAGAAAACTACCGTTTTTACCTTCTAAAGCCTTGTAATAAAAAAAAACGATTTGGTTTTTTTTAAAAATTTTTTCTGTTTTTTCCAAAAAAACCAAAGGGGAAAATTTTGGGGGCAGGGGGGCGGGGGTGTGTCATTACGATTTTTCCCCTTACTTTTTTTTTTCCCTAAGAAAAAAAATTTTTTTATTATTTTTTTTATTTTCTTTAGCTGTGTCCAGCTACCCAAAAAAAAGGGGCCATTTTATGTGACAATTTCCCTTCCCCGAAATATTTTTTTGGAGTTCTCCCCCACAAAATTCCCCCTAGAAAAGTGTGTGGGGTTTTGGGGGAAGAGATTCCCAAAGGGAAAAACCCCCCCCTTTATGGGGGAATTTTGTATGTTTTATCTATATTTTTTTCTATTTTTTGTATACATTTTTTCCCCTTCTTTTGTATTTTAAATTTTTTCCCCTATTGAAAAATATATTTTCTTTGTATCAAATTTTAAAACAAAAAATAATAAAAAAAAACAGTTTTAAAATGGGGAAGGAAAAAAACATAGATAGAAAGACGTTAAGTTTTTTTGAAAAACCAAAAATTTTTGTGCTGTAAAATTTTAAGGTGAACCAAATCTGTGTCCCCCGTGTCCCCAGGGGTCAGACGAAAACCCTTTTGGGGCCCCTTACGTTGGGTGGATAGCAAATTAAACAAAAAAAAGGGGAAAAAAAGGGGGGTAAAAGCGGGTTTTTAAAATTGTTAGTACCAAAAAGGGGCGTGCTGGGAATTGTAAGGTGAACTAAAATCTGTACACCGCTCCCCAAGTGTCCACAATTCCCCCTTCTAGGAGTAAGGGGATCGCAAAATTTTTCTGCGTCCCTTTTAGGGCGAAATTTTTTAAATTGGATGAAAAAGGGTTTTTTTAAACCAAGCCCCCCCTTTTTGAAAATGATTTAAATGCGCCCCTGAAAGGGGAAAATTCCCCCCCAAAGGGAAAAAACCTTTTTTTAAAAAAATAATATATATTGCCTTATTTTACTGCCCCCCTTAGGGGGAAAATTAAAACCCCCCTTTTTTCCCGCAGTAAGTCAAGACTCCTTATTATTTGGAAAAAAAACCCCAAAAGGGGGGGTAAAAGGGGATTTTCCCCCCCGGGTTTTTAACCCCCCCACCCCCGGAACCCCGGAAATTTTTAAATTTTTTCCCCCCTTTACCACTGAGCTTAAAACCGGAAAAACCCCACCCCAATTTTTAAAAAAAGCCGAGGGGAGATGAAAAATCCCCCCCCCTCCAGCAGTCATCAGGTCTTGTGTATTTTTGGAAAAAAAGGGTACCTAGTTACCTACGTTAAATTTTTTTTTCAAAGTAATTCACCGATTTTAAAAAAAAAAAAAAATTATTATTTTACTAAAAAAGGAAAAAAATACTTCCAATTTTGAATTTAGAAAAAAATTTTTGGGGAATAAAAAAAAACCCCCCCCGTTGGGAAAAAATTTTAAAAATTTATGCCCCTTTTTTTCAAAAATTTCGGCTTTTTTTTCCCCCAGGGGAAAACGAAAAAAAAATTTTAATTTTTAAACGTTTGGGGTTTTATTTTAAAAAAAAGTATTTTTTTTATGAAAAGCAATCGGGATAACACAACTACTCGAAAAACGCTTTACAATTTTTTGGGTTAACCCGGGGGGTTTTTTTAAATACTTCTCAATTTTTTTTTTTGGATACAAGAAGACTTTTTTTTTTTTATTTATGTTTTTTCCACTCTGCATTTCCCCTTTTTTAAAAGGGAAAACGAGGTTATTGACCCCCAAAACCTCAAAAAAAATAATACCTTCCAAGTTTTTAAAAATTTTCCGGCAAACCTTTCCCGGGGTTTCACCGTATGCTTCCCCCCCAATTTTTTGTAGTGGGATCGTCTTGGGCCCCCTCATCACAAGGGCCCCCAAAAAAAAAAAAGGCCCCTTCCCCCAACCCCGGTGTCCTTTAAATTTTTTCATTTTTTTTAAATTTAAAAAAACGTAAAAAAAAAAAAAAAATTCCCCCTTTGGGGTTTTAAAAAGGTGGAAAACAAAATTTTTTTTTTTAAAAACCAAAAAACCCCCAAAATTTTTAATGACCCCAAAGCACCCCTTGGGCCCCAAAAATTTAAAATTTTTTTATTTTAGCAAAAATTTTTTTATTATTTTATTTTAGGAGACACCGGGGGCAGTTTTTTGGATATACTAATAACACCTTTTTTGGGGAAAGGGTTAAAAACTCAAAGCATTTTTTAAAACCTTAACCCCCCGAGGGGTTATTATTAAAGGGGGGCACAAACTCAAATTAAAAAAAGGGGGAAAAATTATGCACCCCGGGGGGGATTCGAACCCCAAAATCCCTAAAACTACCTGAAACCCCCACTACTGCGTTTTCTTAAAACCGTTTTTTTTTTTTTAAGGGGGTTTTTTTAACATGTTTTCTCCACTCATTTTTATCTCTATGCCTTTTAATGTTTTTTTTTAATAAAATAATTGTCTACACATCCCCAAAAAAAATTTATTTGGCTTGAAATTTAAAATTAAAACCCCCCTTTTGGGGAGATTCCGATGAGACTATCAAAAATTCCCCCGGCATATTTTTTTTTCCGCAAAAAGAACTAGAAAAAAAGGGTTTTAAACCCATTTTGGGCCCGGGAGGATGCCCCTTTTTTTTTTTTTTTCCCAAACCCCCAAATCTATCCCCATTTTAAGTAAAATTTTAACCGAATATGTTACTCCCCTAAGAGGTAGAGGGGAAAAAACCCCAAAAAAAGGAAAAAAAAAAATTGCTCAAAAAGGGGGCCCAGACTAGCCCCGGGGCCCTTAAAAAGGTATAGTCTAGTAAAATTTTTACCCCGATGAAAAAACATACCGGGTGATTTTTTACTCTATATTTAAAAAAAAACCCCCGGTTCGGGGTTTTCTTTTAAAAGGGGCCAAAAAAATAAATTTAATACCGGCCCCCTTGGGGAAAAAATATTTGGGTGGCAAACTCAAATATTTTTTTTTGAAAAGTGACTGAGCCAGTGCCAGGGGTTTTGCCCGTTTAAATACCTTTCTCTTTCCCCGCCCCTGAAGTTAGACAACGTCGAGCGGGTTTTGGATTTGGGGTGGGTAAAATTTTCAAATGCAAAAATCCCCAGGTGCTGGCTAACCCCGGCCCCACTCGGGGGTTGGGGGGGGTTTAATTTTAGTAGCTGGTTTGTGAGGCCCCAAAAAAATGGAGGGAAAAACCCCGGGGGCCCTGATATGACTTTTCCCCTTTCAGTTGAAAAAGTGACAGAAAAAACCCCAACGTAGGATTTTTTCCCCCCTTAAACCCGGGCCTTCTCTGAAAAGGAGCCCCTTCGATCGGGGGCCCAAAAATTTTTCAATCCTTTTTTTTTCCCAATTTTTTTTTGTTTTCCTTTTTTTCCTTACACCAATTTTCCATGTTTCAACACCCTCAAAACCAAAAACTAATCCTTTTTTTTCCCCCCCTGTTTGGATTTTAACTATGGCCCTCTTTTTTACCCAAAACTGTAGCACAGGAAAATTTTTGGGGGAAAATTTTTGATTCAAAAATTTAATCCAAAATTTGTCAAAAAATGAAAAAAACGATTTTTTTATTTTGGGTTTGGGGGTTTTGAAAATAAGAAGGCTTGAAATTACATCCCCCTTATTTTCAGGGGGGCAGTCGAAAAGAGAAGAAGCTTCCAGACTGGCAGATAGTAACCCTAACCCCCCTTAAAAAAATTAAAAACAAAAAATACGTAATTTTTTGCTAGTACCATTTGAAAAATTTTTTTTTGGGCCTCAGATTTTTTTTATTAAACTTTGTCACCTAGGCTGAATTATTAAAACAGGATTAGAAAACTAATCCTTTTACTAACCCTTAAAACACGCCCCCTGTCACGGTTTTCTACTCTTTTAGGTAAAATTTGTAAGTACTAAGAGAGGAAAATCATGGATTAACGTTTTTTTTGGCCCCCAAGTAAAACAAAAAAAAAGGGTTCCCCGGCACAACTCCTTTTTTAAAAAATTTTAAAATAAAATATAAGCAAAAAATGATTTTTTTAAAACCAACGTTCCAAAAACAATCACTGACCCCCTCCCCAAATGACAATCAGCCCCGGGGACTATCAGCCCCCTGCAATACTATTTTCCCAAATGAAATTTTCAGCCATCATTTTGAATTTTTATCAGGCCATATTTTCACGTCAGGGGTCTCCGAAGGCGCCCCGGCTAGGGGGGGGGGGGGAACTAGGGGGGGGGGGGGGAGGGGGGCCCTGGGGGGGGGGGAAAGGGGTAGGAGGGGGGGGAGGGGGGACGGGGGGGGGGGGGGGCCCCGGGTGGGGGTGGGCGGGGGGAACGGGGGCCCAAAATTTAAACTTTTAAATTTTTTTTTCCATCTACCCCCCGGGGTCTTAAACCTTTTTTGCCTGGATTATGGCTGGGAAAAGGGAAAATTCCAATTTTTAAAAAACCGATGCCAAAAAAAAGAAAAGGTTTTATTCTGTTGGTGCTAAAAAAAATTTGGGTTAACAAGGCAATTTTATAAAACCGTCCCGTTCTGGCACTGAAGTTTTTAACAAGTCCCCCAATCCATGGGGGAATGGAAAAAGGGGGCAGTTAAAAATTAAACGCTCGAAAAAACTGGTCTTTCCCTTCCCCCTTTAGGCGGGGGGGGGGTTTAATTAATTTTTTTTGGAGTTTTCCAAAAAAATGGGGGGTGAAACCCCCATCGGTATAAAAACCAAAAAAAATTTTAAAAAAAAGGAGAAAAAAAGTTGGCCAAAATTTTTCCCCGGCATGGGCCCCAAATTTTTTTCCCATATTCATGGCGATATTCCCCTTTACAAAATGGAGACCCCAAAAAACGATTAAGCATTAGTTTTTTCCCCCAAAAAAAACAATACCAAGATTGAAAATTAAAAATTACAGAGGTAAAATAATAATGTTTTTTTTTTTTTTGTTTTTTGTTTAAAATTTTTTGCGTTTTAAAACATAAGGGGGTTTAATGTACATTATCCCGTTTTTTTTTGGGGCCATAATTCCCCCAAAAGGTTCCCTACTCAAATTAAAGGGGGGTTCTTATTTTTTTCCTCGCGAGGTATGAAAAGGAAAACATTTTAAGAAAAAAAGCAGGGAAAAAAAACCTTTTTCCCTGGGGATCGAACCCCAGGGGGAACCCCACGGGGAAAAGCCTAGCTAACTCATCGTCCACGGTGACTTCTCACAGAGATAATTTAAAACGAAAATTTTAATTCCCCCCTAATTCCTCAAGCTCCCCCCAAAAGGGTAAGGGGTTTATGAAGGGTGGAGTAAAAGTGGTTATAAAATAAAAATTAAAAATAAAAATGGGTTTCACGGGAAAAAAATTTTAAAAAAAAAAAAAAAGGGAAAAATTTGAACAGAAAAAAAAGGAAATTTCCCCGAACAGAAAACGGGAAATTTAAAAGAAAAGAAAAAAGGAAAAACTGAAAAAAAAAAGAAAAAAAAAAAAGGGGGTTTAAATTGTTACAAAATTTGTACAAATCAAGCTCGCCGGGAGGGGGGGCGCTCGTAAGTGGGGCCCCGAAACCCGGGCCCTTTTATTATCACGAAAAAAAATTTTTAATTTTTGTATTTTTTTTTTAATTTTTTCCCCCCTTTAATTTTTGCAATTTTATTTCAAAAAAAATTAAAAAAACGAGAACTAAAAAACAGGTAGGGGTGTAGGTAAAATGAACCAGGGGTTTTCCCCCAATTTAGGCCCCAAAAAGTACCCCGGCAATGCCTCATTTTGTAGAGTAGGGTTTTTTAAAAAAAAATCAGGCCATGCCTCAGGGGAATCCCAACCAGAGAGGCTGAGGGGTCGTGGAAAGAGATGATGAAAAGAACAATCTTTAAAAATTGTGTTTTCTTTTCAAAAATAAAAGTGCAGAGCGCAGAAAAAGGACAAAAGGCAGTCCTTCCTCTCCCCATCTCCCTGGGGGCCCCCTTTGTCCTCCCCCCTTTTCCCACTTCTCCTTTGGATGAGCAAGCCCTCGGGGGGCGAAAACATTTCATACCCCGCCCTGGGGCCCCTTCGGGGCACTGATTTTGTAACGCCTTTAATTAAAGCAAAAGTTAAATTTTCAAAACAAAAAAAAATTAAACCCCAAAATTTCATGGGGCCCTTTTTTTTAAAAATTTTCATGGTACTTTTTGTACACTTTAAAAAAAGTAGTTGTCCCCCCTTCATTCAGAGGAAAAACCTCAAATTTTTCTTCTAGATTTTAAAACAGAAAATTTAAAAAATTTCATTTTGAGTATTGTGATGAAAAAAGAGAGAAAAAAAAAAAATTTTAATCGGACGAAAAATATATATTTTTTTGATTTTCCCCTCCCCCGCGGGGTAGGAATTTTTTTTCTCTGTATTGGGGGGTTCGGGGGGCCCCTCATTTTTTTGGGGGGGGGGGGGGGGGGGGGGGGGGAGGGGAAAAATGAAGTAGCTGCTTGATGTGAAAAAGCGCCCAGTGGGGAAATTTTAAAGGGGAAAAAAAATTTTCAAGATAATTTTAAATTTTAAATTGGTTTTAAATCCCCTTTTAATTTTTCGTACCCACTTAAAAAAATTTGACATAATAACATAAAGAAAAAACTTATTATTTATTATATTTTTTTTTTTTTTTTTTCAAAAAGAACACAATTTTTGATTTAAATTTTAGAAATTTCTCGGAATATCAAGTGCTTTTTTTGGTTGGAGATGGAGATCGGGGTTATAAGTGAGTGTGGTTTCTAAAACAACACCGGTCTCCAAGCCATCATAATAATTATAATAAAAACTCTTAGTGGAAGGAACCCCCTAGGCGATTTTCGCTCAAAGCATTTTCAAAACCACCCAACCCCGAGCTTATTATATGGGGCAAAACTCAATTAATGAGGAAAATCCATGCTTGGGGGGATTCGAAAAAGGATCCCTCGAAAGTTTTACCAATAGCGGTTACCCCTTGACTTCCAGTGCACACAATAAGTTTTAACCTTCTATTCACCCCCCAACGTGGATTATCCCCCCGCGTGGATGACTTAAATTAAGGGAAAAACTTTTTTAAACCTAGCACGCACAATGACCCGGCCCAAAAAATTTCAGCCTCCAGCCTCCCCCTCCTGCATGTCAGCATATAGAGAGACTATTCATGTTGAACTTTTTTACATGTAAAGAAAAAAAAGTTGTTCTAGATGTCAGAATTTTAGAACATAGGACAGCTGTTTTCGGCTTATTTCCCATCAGAGGTAATGTTTGGAATTTTCAGCCCTAACTAACCTTTCTTTTTTAATCAGTATAAAGATGTATAGTGGTAGGGGTTACAATATGTATAGGCTAATTATCAATATGTTTTTTTGTGGTAAAGCCAGATTATCAAAGGTTGGGTTGAAGGGGGATCATAAATATTGAAGTAGAAGTATCAAACCAAACCCTCGCAACATGGGGAAGAGGTTAGCAAGCCGACCCCAAGTAGGTTTTGGAAAAGCAACGTAAAAAAGAAGAAGACCCCCTTTACAACTTTCAGTCAGTTCTGGGGGCTCAGGGGCGGTGTAGATCTGGGGGAAAAAAAAAAGGGCGCGGGTTTTTTAAAAACCAGGGGGATATTGAAAAATTTTCGTACCCTTTTTTTATTTCGACCGCATAAAAATTTTGGGTTTTGAGGAATAATGGGGAAATTATTAGTCTAGTGGAGCAGTATAAATTTTTTTATTAAATAAAATAATAATATCGCTTTATTTTACTGCCCGAGAGGATATTAAAGTCCCCCCTTTTTCCGCTAACCCAAGACTATTATTATTTTGGAAAATCCCCCAAAGGGGGATAACTTTCATGTCCCGGTGGGTTTCGAACCCAGACCTCTGGAACCCCTGGATTACAAGTGCCGCCTTTACCCCCGAGTACCGGGAAAGAGTATTATTTTTTTTTGTGGGTAAACCCTGGAATTTATATGTTGAAGATCTGGGCAAGGGGGTATCAATAATAAGATTTCCTTCCTTTACCCCCCCCCCCCCCCCCTCTTCCCCCCTCTCTCTCTCCTCTCTGCCTCCCATCTACAAAAACCTTAATTTTTAACAAAAAATT
>CM044957.1:792014-805178 GCA_024516035.1 Bactericera cockerelli
GGATGAAAAAGGATTTGTTAATCCAAGCCACTCTCACCTAACAGCTGATATAAATGAGCTGTGATTGGTTAAAATTCCCACCAGAGGGAATACCTTGTTTATAATAATAATCATAGTATTGCCTTATTTATACTGCCCGATTAGGACTATTAAGCCCCATTATTCCTGCAGTAAGCTCAAGACTCATTATTATGTGGTAAAAATCCCAAATGGGCGGATAACATGTCATGTCCCGGCTGGGTTTCGAACCCGCGACCTCTGGAACCTCTGAATTCACAGAGTGCCGCCTTTACCACTGAGCTACCGGAACAGACAGACAATTTATATACTGCCGAGGTAAGACTGAATAGTCCCTCCACTCCAGCAGTCACTCAGGTCTTGTGTATTTCATGGATGAATGGGTACCTAGTTAACCTACGTTAAATTTTATTACAAAGTAATTCACCGATTTTAAACTCAAAAAATATTATTTTTTTACTAAAACGAACACAATACTTCCAATTTCTAATATTAGAAATTTCTCTGAAGTAAAAATCCCCCTAGTGACACATTTCAATTTCATGACATTTTGTTCAAAAATTTCAGGACTTTTTTTTTTACCTACTGAGGAAGTCGAAAAAATTTAATTTCGAAACAGTATTATTAAAAAAAAAAGTATTAATTATTGTATTAATCGCAATCGTGATAATAGTTCGAGTAGTTGTGATATTATCACAACAACTCGAACTCGCTTTACTAAATTTTTGCTTAACCTGGCATTTTTTAACTACCTCTCAAATTTATTAGTGGATACGACAAAAGTACCTAATATGTATTTTTTTTTTTATGTTTCCCACATCTGCATTCCGCCTTCAAAGGAACACGAGTTGATTGACCTCCAACACGTCAATAATAATAATAATAATATACCTTCCAAGTTGAACAAGTCCAGGCAAACCTTTCCCGGATTGCACCGTATGCTTCCCCACTAATAGTTGTAGTGGGAGTCGTCCTGACATCTCATTACAAGGTCGTCAAATGAAAAGGTCATTCCTCAACCATGGTGTCCTTTACTTTTGACATTTTTCAACTTAAAACTCGTAAAAAAAAACATTCTCTTTGAGTTTGAAGCGGTGGAAAAGAGATTTTTTTTTTTAATCGAACAGCCCCGAATATTTCAATGACCAAGAGCACCTTGTCCAGAAATTTACTTTTCTTAAAGAGGAGATTTATTTATTATTTTATAGAGGAGACACTGGAGACAGTCTTCTGGATATACTAATAACACTCTTTAGTGGAAGGTTAATGCTCAAAGCATTTTCTACCACCTAACCCTCAGAGTCTTATTATTATGTGGTCACAAACTCGAATTAATGAGGAAATATTCATGCACTGGGTAGGATTTGAACCAACAGATCCCTATGCTACCAGGATTACCAGACTACTGCGTTCACTACCAGTTTTTCTATCTTAGGTGTTCCTTAACAGTGTTTCTCCCATCTCATTTTTATCTCTATGCTCTTTTAACCCAGATGGGGCTGACGTCCTTCCAGAAGGACGTCCTTCTGGAAGGACGTCAGCCCCATCTGGTGAAAGGTACTACATTGTGGATTTTTCTAATTAATTCAGCTTGTTGAGGTTAGTTGGCGACACCTTAAGCTCTTTGTTTTGAGTCCAAGTGATAAGTTGTCAGCAGTGAATCAGCAATGTAGTGTTTAACTCACGCAAAATTCTATCAGTGTAAATATTTGTAAATATAAATAAAAATTAAATCAATAAAATAAAAACATAAGTAAAATATCATCAAATACCTATTTAAAACTCAAAACCAATTTTAACAATTTAGATAATAAAAAAATAAATCAAAATATAATTTATAAATCAGTTGTTTTTCGTACTAAAACATCGCAAACCTCAACTATCAAGGTTAAGGAAAATACATAGATATAATATGTACAATATGTACATGTACCTAATATACCACGAATAACAGTACAGTGACAGTGAGTGACCAGTGTTGTTTATCATAACACAATCCGAATGCAGAGTGCATTGTAAACAAAAGACAAAGAAGTGACACCGAACGCAAATCAGGCCAATTCGTACATAAGAATAGCTAAAGACCTAATAAATATGCACACATAATATATACGCCAATCTATATGGAACTAGAAAGTACAATATTCTAGATAACAAACGATTCTGACATTACCTATCAAACCAGTGGCGCAGGGTAATTTATTCATACTTACATCATCTGAAATATCTAGATGTAATAAAATTTAACAAGTTATATCATAAAACATAATAGAAAAAGCAATCTAATAAAATATTTCCACAAAAATGTACCGAATAAGTTTTCAAGGAGAAATGGAAAGTATTTTCTCTGATGACGACAGAACAATACTGGAAGAATTTTCATCATTAATCAGCCAAGTATCAAGCCTAGAAAAAGAACATACACCCAGCCATATTAGACCTATTAAACAAAAAATAATACATGTGAGTAATTTATTTCAAACTAATACATTAAACAAAGAAAAAGATCTTAGAAAATATCAACTGAAAATAAACAAAGTAGAACCAGAACTCCTCGAAATCAAAAGAGAAATAGAAACGTTGAAAATGAAAATCAAAAATACCGAAGCAGACAAAATTAATTTAGTAAAAGAAAGTGAAGAACAGGTAACGTCATTAATTGACGAAAACAAGACACTAAAAATATCCATAGATTCACTACACAACCAAGTACAATATCTAAAAACAAATATAGAAGACAAAGAGAACTCCATTTTGAACCTTCAAAAAGAAAACGAAGGAAACATACTTACAATTGAAACATTAAAAAATACTTTAGATAAATCAAAAAATACATACTTGAATTATTATTCAACTACCCGATACAACAGTTCATTTGATATTAGTAGCATGATTGAATTAGACAACAATCTCCATACAGAACTCCAAATAACTCAAAGAAAACGACCAAGTGATGTTAGTAATGGAATACACCATCCAAATACATCAAATAACTCCAATATGCAAAATGAGTTAGACTTATCCAACAAAACTACAACACAAAACATGGAAGAAACACTACACCCTTATCTCACACCTAATATAGAGATCATAAACAATAAATCACAACAAGAAGAATTGGAAACTCAAGGAATAATCAACAATAAACCTGCAATCCGAACAAAATCTACATTAAACAGCTATGATGAAATTATAGTAACAGATGACATAAGAGATAATAGAACAACAACAACACAAACAGACAAAATTCAAAAACAAATAACTGAACTACAAGAAAAGACTTCTGCAAACTCATACCAAATTGCAGAAATAATGGAACTACTAAAAAAGAATGCAAAACATGAAATCAATATACAAAAAAGCAACAACAAAAACTTTGACATATTTGAATCTACTCCAAACAAGCCAAAATCAACTGACAAACGTCACTCTTCAACCAATGATAGCTTGATAGAAAACGCCATTACGACAATAAAGTCACCCATAAAAACTACCTCCAATGAACAGGTAGAAAAAATGCACAACTGCATGATCCAAAATTTTACACACATAAACAAACAAACCCAATCAGTTCTTCAGACGCTAGAAACAATAAAAACTACAGAGAATCCAATTGAACCCATTATAAAATATAAAGAAAATAATATGATATCTCATCCCAACACATCAAAGCAAACTATTATTAAACCACAAAACTCCAAAACGAAAGAAAAATCTGACATCCTAAATATCGGAGATTACCACGCAAAGAACTTGAAATCCACCCTAGTCAAATATCTACCAAACAATTTAAAAATCAAAGACAACATCCATGATGACAGCGATTTTCCTCAAATCAGTTCATTGAAGGATTCTGTATCATGTTCACATCTCATCCTCATGGCGGGAACACACGATATTCAGAAGACACCAATGCTTGAAATCAAAGAATCAATTGACAGAATCATCAGAAAACACAGATCAAGTATTATACACTTCGTTCAAATACCCGACAGATTTGACAATATTAATCTCAACTACCACATTAATCAAGTGAATAAAAGTATATACTTCCACCTTCGAAAATTTTCTAATGTCATTGTATACAAAACAAAAGAAATAGTCAACAACTGGGACTACAATCAACAAGTTCATCTCAACAACAATGGCATTAGCAAAATCTGCAGAACAGTCAGCAAGAACATCAGACTCCAAAACAAACAAATAAATCTCACACCTATACAACCAGAGCAGACGTCATCGTCATCATCCCAACTGCATCAAAAGCACGAGAACCCCAAAAAAAGAAAAAATAACTGACACTAAAAAACAGAATTATCAGCAAAAAGTATATCAACGCAATCCTAACCGAGAACCTCAAACTAACTATCTCAAGAAATTCTCATGGCATCAACAAAGCTACGGTCGACAGTCACACCCAGTAACTTCGAAGCAGCCAAGGAATCATCACGCCCCACAATATGTAAGCAACTACGACACTGACTTCCCTCCTTATCGACAACATAACACCCAAGGGAACTTGAATCAGCAGAACCAGCATAACAGACGGCAACATACTAGGAACAATTTTTGTTAAGTAAGGACGAGTCTGAAATTACAGACATATTATTTCTTGACACTTTAAATATTTCACCTACTGACACACTATCTATTGACATTGTAAATCATGTTTTACCTACTGACACTGTATATAACTATTTATTTCACACTGACACTCATTTTATTGACAATTCTCATTCATATTTCGATAATAATCCACATGAAGTTTATGACACCTATTACCCTACACATAATATCTATCCTGAAGAGAGAGCTCATTATGAAATTCCAGTCATCAACGATAGAGACTACCATTCTTCTGACGTATCCGGTAATTACAATTCCGGTGTAAATCGTAATAACATAATTTGTCTTACTAATAAGAACTCTCCCTATATCAAAAGCCTCAAAATATATTACCAAAACACCAGAGGACTTAGAACAAAACTAAAAGACTTAAGATGCAACATAATTTTACTTGATTTTGACATTTTTGTTCTCACTGAAACATGGCTTTGTGATTCAATAAGCAACAAAGAACTAGGTTTCGACAACTATAAAATTTATCGATGTGATCGCTCACAATATACATCCCAGCACAGTATGGGAGGTGGAGTCCTCATCGCGATCCGTAAGACACTTTTACCAAATCAAATAAAAATATCAACAATAGACAATGAGACAATATACGCTTACTTCAAAATTAAAGATCAAACTTTCATAATTAACGCCGTGTACCTCCCTCCATTAACATCTCCAGAAAAGTTCATATCATACACCAACTCACTAGATGACATAATATCTAAATGGACAAACCCACAACTCATCATTTGTGGCGATTTTAATCTCCCATCAATGCATTGGCAAAAACACCCTGAAAAGAATAAATTCACCATCACATCAAGCAACAAAATTACTCATATAAACATTCTTAGTTCTTGTATGTCCTACATGGACCTGAAACAACATAACCTCATTCCAAATGCTAATAATAATATCATTGATCTGATTTTCACAAATTTTAACAGTAACAAAATTACTGTGACAGAATCTCATGACAGTCTTGTAAATATTGACACTCATCACCCACCCCTATTTATTGACCTTACCGTTACCCTTGTGAACACCAAATATCGATCACAGTCAAAAGCCACACCATCACATGTATTTCATTACAAGAGTGGTAATTTTTCTTCTCTCAATAAATCTATTAAAGAACTTAAATGGGACATTTTACTAGACAAATCTGACATAAACCTAGCTCTTGACATTTTTTACGAAAACATAAACAGACTAAAAGCATGCCACATACCTCAGAAACAAATAACAGACTTCAAATTTCCAATTTGGACAACTGCAGAGCTAAAAGATTTTATTATTAAGAAAAAGTGTGCTCACAAACATATGAAAAAGAACCCTCTTGACATTACTCTTAGATCTCTATTTACCTCATTAAGACGTACTTGTAAAATAAAAGCCAGTAATGACTATAGAGCTTATATTCACAAAATCGAGACAAAATTAACTTCTGACCCATCAAAATTCTGGCCTTATCTTAAAAACATGAAAAATGACACCGATCTTCCATCGACCTTCAATCTAGACAGCACTATTTCTACTGATAGCAATCATATCGCTAATATGTTCGCTGAGAACTTCTCCTCAGTTTACTCCCAAGCTCAACTTCCACCCCCACTGTTCACTTTTGACAATTGTCTGACATCTGTCTTATCTGAAATTAAAATTTCACGATTAGATATTTTAGATGAAATAAAAAATCTCAAGTTTGATTCTTCAAGTGGACCAGATAATACCCCGCCCATCGTCATAAAGAAATGTGCCTATACTATCGTGACGCCTCTCCTTATTTTATATAACTGGACGCTTGCTACAGGTATATACCCAGACATATGGAAAACCTCTTACGTTATACCAATTTTTAAGAACGGTGACAGAAATGACATAAAGAACTATCGTCCCATTTGTAAGTTATCATGCATCTCCAAATTACTAGAAGCTATTATCTATAGAAAACTAGCACCTATTTTGTCTCCTTTGATCATAAACAATCAACATGGCTTCATGACAAAACGCTCAACTGCTACAAATTTAATATCATTTTCTCAATTTGTTGACAAAACTCTTAACAGTGGAGGACAATTTGACTGCTGTGTAACAGACTACTCTAAAGCTTTTGACGTAGTAAATATTAATTATTTATGTGCAAAACTCGAAGCCTATGGACTAACAGGACCTTTATTGACATGGTTTTATAATTATTTATCTTCACGCACTCAAATAGTAGTTTATAAACAGAACCGCAACCAAACATTCTTCTCTGATCCTTACTCGGTAATGTCAGGCTGCCCTCAAGGTGGACACCTCTCTGGTTTACTTTTTGACATTTTCATCAATGACATACACACCCGTATTGACATTCCATTTTGGTTATATGCAGATGATAAGAGAATAGGTACTCCCATAAGATCCACCACTGATGTAGTAAAATTACAAACATCTATGAATAACATATATCAATGGTGCAAAGAAAACCAAATGACACTTAATATAAAAAAATGCAAAATAATGACTTTTCATAGGACAAAAAAACCAATAATACACAACTACTATTTTAATGATGAACTTGTTCCAAGAGCGTATTCAATGAAAGATTTAGGAGTGACACTAGAACCAGACCTAAGATTTATTACACACTTTGACAACATAACTAAAAAGGGCTTTAAAATGCTAGGTTTTCTAAATCGTAACTCCAAAGACTTCAAAAATCCAACGACATATAAGAACCTCTACTATGGAATTGTCAGACCTAACTTAGAATATGTATCTCAATTATGGTCCCCATATTATGACATTCATATAAAACAAATAGAAACCGTACAACATAAATTTTTGAGACAATTAGCATACAGACAATATAAGACCATTGAAAACCATAACTACACCAACATCTTAAATGACAATGATATTTTGACCCTTCAACATCGTCGAGACGTACAAGACATCATCTTCCTGGCCAAACTGCTGAAAAACATGATTGATGCGCCTGACATTCTGGAAAAGATCGACATCCGGGTGAGAGGCAGAAACACCAGGAACTCTGCCATACTAGAGGAAAATTTCTGCAGGACAAATATAGCAATGAACTCAGTAATCACGAGGATGAAAAGATTGACAAATCACGCTATTCAACAAGATCCTTCCATTGACATATTTCATGATTCTATCTGTGTGCTGAAATCAAAACTGATAGCCCTAAAATCTATCCAAAAGTAGAACTTTGTATCAATTATTACCTAAAAATCGACAGTACTAGTAATTTATTGCTTGAATATTTACTATTTATTATTATAAATCATGACAGTCATATTTTATTTTATCTATTGATCATTTTATTATTTTACTCAATGGCGGTTATATTTTTAGTATATCAATTGACCATTTTATAATTTTTCAATGACAGTCACACTTTTATTTTATTTATTGACTATTTTATTATATTATTTAATGACAGTCACACTTTTATTTTATCTATTGACTTTTTATTATCTTATTCAATGACAGTCACACTTTTATTTTATTTATTGACTATTTCTTTTATCTTATTCAATGACTGTCATAGCTTTTTATATATTTACAATTTGATTATTTTATCCAGTGACAATTTTCATGATATAAAATCTGACATCTATTTGACATTGATCAACATTTTCATTTATTTTAAACAATTAATAATTTAAACTAATATGTACCAACTTTTCATGTCATTTTATTTAACTTCTTCATCTATATTTTCCTTTGAATTTCTTTTTATATTAATATTAGTATTAAGACTAGGGTCACATTGTAAAACTGGGTATCTCCCGTTAACTTATTAAATAAATAAATAAATAAATAAGTTGACAGCACTTATTTTGATTCAGGACTCAATTTATATCACTCCAAAAAAATAAAACAAAAAATTTCACCGCGTTATCTGGGTTTTAATGTCTTTTTTTTTAATACATAATTGTCTACGCACATGCCAAATGAACTTTATTTGGCATGCAATTACAGACAACCCTATTTGTAGATTCCGATGAGACTATCACATCCCTTCGGCATAGTTTTTGCCGCTACAACAAGAACTAGAAAATAGGGCTGCATCCGAGTTCTGGCCGGAGGCATGACCTTATATTTATTTTTCCCAACCCTACTCTATACCTGAAGTAAAATTGAACCGAATATGTTACTCTCTAAGAGGTAGAGGTGAAACAGCCAAAAAAGCGAAACTAAAAAAGTGCTCTAGACTAGACTAGACCATTAAATGGTATAGTCTAGTCAAATTTTGACCGCGCATGCATGAATCATACACGGGTGATCTTTGACTCTAAAGTCTAAAAAACGCCAGTGTTGCTGATTTCTGTTAACTGGCCAATGAATGAATGACTCTGGCCTTGAAACATATTCGGGTGGCAAATTTAAGTATATTTTTTGTGAATGAGTGACTTCAAGCCAGTGCCAGCGTTGATTGCACGTTGAATACACACCTTCTCATTCAGTCGCTGAAGTTATTCAACGTCGAGCGAGGTTAGGACTTGGATGGGTGACCATTCGAATGCGAACCGGGGTTAAGTGGCAGAGAATGCCTAAGGCATTAACTTCGCCCCGGATTACAAAACAATAATTATAATTAATTAATTAATTGATCTTTATTTCTTTTTGTACATATTTCTAAGTTTTCTTTTAATTTATTGTTATATTTTCTTTGTTGATGATTGTTTTGTAAAAAAAAGTGTCAATAAATAAAAATAAATAACCCTCGAGGTGCTGGCTAATCCCGGCCCCACTCACGCTGGGTGAGGTTAATTTGAGTAGCTGGGTGAGGTTTATTTTAGAGCTGGTTTGTGAGTGTCCAACGAATGGAGGGTGGAACCCCCGTCGTGATATGACCGTGCAGTTGATTGCGACAGAAAAAAACCAGACAATGGATTTTTCTGCCCGTTAACTGATCTTCTCTGTTAGGTAGCTCTTCGATCTTGGGTCCCCAATTTTTTCAATCATTTTCTTCCCAATCGTCTTTATTCATTCCTTTCCTTCTTTACACCAAACTGCGATCGCTTCAACAGCCATCACAACCAAATCTAATCCTCTTTTTCCCCCTGTTTGAGACTTGAACCATCGATCTCCCTGTAGCCAGAACTGTAGCACAGGATTCTGGAGAAGATTTTTGATTCAATTTGAATCATCGTGTCGGACATGACGAAACGATGATTCATGAGTTGTGAATTATGATAATAAGAAGGCTTGAAATGACATCCTGCTTATGTTCAGGAGCCGGAGAGGCGAACAGAGAAGAACCTATCCAGACAAGGCAGATTGTAACTCTAAAACACATAAAATATTAACACAAAATATGTCATTTTTTGCTAGTACTTAGAATTCTGTTTGGACACTCAGATTTTTTTAAAAAACTTTGTACACCTAGGCTCGAATTATGAAACAGGATTAGACTAACTAATCCTACACTATCCCTTAACACGCCCTGTGTCACGGTGACTACTCTCTTATGTAGTTGTGTACTAAGAGAGGATATCAAAATAGGACGCCCAGCCACGGGAAGAAACCTCATCGGCAACAAAGTGCAGGGTCAGCTAGTAATAATATAAATCTCAGTGGCAAAGAGCATTAGTTTCTGACCCGGAGGTTGCGGGTTTGAATCCTAGCCTGAGCGGAAAATTCTAACCGTGTTTTTTTTCGTTTCCGGAATGGCATGGATGTAAAGTTTTTGTGCCCTGAAGTAATGCAAAAATGGTTCTGAGGCACAACTACCTTTTAAAATAAAATAAAATAATAATATAAGCTAAATGTGTTTTTCAACGCCAACGTTACATCAGCAATCACTGACCTATCCAACATGACAAGTCAGCACGTCACTATCAGCTGCTGCAACACTCATTACCATACTGAAATATTCAGCCATCATCCTGAATAAGCCATCAGCGCCTTCACTTCACGTCAGCATCTCCGAGGCGCCTGGCTAGCAGGAGGAAGGAGCTAGGGGGAGGGAGGGGCTAGGAGGAGGGAGGGGAGAGGGTGCGGGGTGGGCGGGGGTGCGATGCTTCACTTCAAACTCAATTTATTCTCTCCATCTACTCTAGACTCTTCATGCCTTGATTGCCTGAATTATGGCTGTATGGAAAATTCCAATTAGAAATAACCGATGCCAAAAAAAATCATGCCTAGAATCTGTTGGTGCTAAAGATATGGATTAGTCAGTGTCAATAGATATACACCAGTCCTCGTTCTGGCACTGGAGTTAAGCAACGTCCAAGTCCAGTGAGTACTGAAATGGGTGACAGTTCAAATTCAAACGCTCGAGATGCTGGCTCTTTCCCATCCCATTCAGACTGGGTGAGGTTAATTGACTTGTTTGTGAGTTCCCAGCAAATGGAGGGTGAAACCCCCATCGGGATATGACCAAACAATTTTAAAAAAAGGCAGAAACATGTTGGCATATTTGTCCGGACATGGACTAATTTGTCCGCATATTCATGGCGATATTCATTGACAAAATGAATATCGCCATTAGTTTCCCCATAAAAACAATACGCAAGATCTAGACTTAATTGCACAGAGGTATCGTAATAATGTTTTTCTTTTTGTTATTATGTCATATTTTTAGCGTAAAATCATAGGACTTTAATGTACATTATCCCGTTTCTTTTGCCTATAATTCCGCCACTGGTCGCTACTCAAATTAAAGGAGTTACTTATTTTTCCTCGCGAGGTATGAGTGGACCCCGAACATCCAAGAACAGAGCAGAAAAAATCCTGTCTCGCTGGGGATCGAACCCAGGTCACCATACGTGCAATGCCTAGCTAACTCACTCGTCCACGGTGACTTCTCACAGAGATATAAGAGAACGTATATTAATTCCGCCCTAAGTCTCCTCAAGCTACCTCAATGGGTAATGGGTATGAAGAGATGGAGTCAACGTGGTTATAAAATATTAATTGCAAAATGAACTGGGTGTTCACGAGTAAAAATTACTAACAGAAAAAACAGGAATTATGAACAGAGAAACAGGAATTATGAACAGAAAACAGGAATTATGAACAGAAAAACAGGAATTCTGAACAGGAAGCAGGAATTATTAACAGAAAATAGGAATTATGAACAGAAAAACAGGAATTATGATGAAAAGACCACGAACAAAAAACGAAAAAAATAGGATTGAAACTGTTACTAATTTTTTACAAATCAAGCTCGCCGGGAGGCGGGCCTACAAGAAACATAGTTTATATGTATTTTGTTTTATTGTTTTGCCCTCTTCCCGCTTACTTTTAGCAATTTTTATTTTATAAAACATAACAACAACAAGAAGTAAAGAAACAGGTAGGTAGTGTAGGTACTATGAACCAGAGCGGGGGCGCCGAATTCAGGTCCAAATCCAAGTATGGCAATGCCTAATTGTGTAGAGTAGGGCTGATGAAAATAACTACAGGGCCATGCCTCAGGTGAATCCGAGCCAGAGAGACTGAGCGTGTCGTGGAAAGAGATGACTGACATGAACAATACGTTAAATATTGTGTTTTACTTTTCAAAAATCATGTGTAGAGAGGTACAAGAGGAAGTTAAGGTCTCTGTAGCAAATAATTGCAACTTTAATGTTGCTAAATAAGGTTTATCTAGCTTTTTTGGCGGTGCGGCTCCTGTTTTTGACTTACCCTAGGGTCTAGGACTCCGTTGTGTTGGCGCACTAAGAGAGGACCACCCTTGAGATGGACTTTTCTCAGCACACCATATCTCGGATACGGGACGCTTGTCCCTTATCTTCATTTTAAATCTAATTCTTAATTTTAGCCATTACGTGTACGCCTTTTTCTCCCTCTCTCTTCTGTATCTCCTGCTTAGCCCTCCCCCCCTCTCATGTATCTCTCATCATCCCCCGTCATTCCCTCTCCCTCATCATCCCTTATGTCTCTCCCTATCCCACTTCTCCTTTGGATGAGCAAGCCACTCGGGGCGGCGAAACATTTCATACCTCGCCCTCAGCTCATCTTCTCGGTCTACTGATTTTGTACACGCCTTTAATTAAAACAGAAAGTCTCATTTTGCACACTAATTAAAGCAAAAATTTACATATCTACCTTGAAATACTTACATGATACTTCTGTACACTTTAGAAGAAGTAGTTCCCCACTTCATTCAGAGGAAAAACTTCAGAGAGGATGCTTCTGGATTGAAAGCAGAATTTCATTTTGAGTATTGTGATGAAAAAAGAGGAAAAAAATTGAAATCGGAGGAAAAATATTTTTTTGTTTTTTCAAAAATGAACACAAGTAAACAAACGACTGTCACACAACGCACTCTGATTGGTCAATTTGAATGCAATAACCAATCGGAGTGCGTTGTGTGACGGTTGAAACGGAGATTTGGGGATTATGAGAGTGAGAGTGCTTTCTGGAACAACGGCCTGGTCTCCAGAATCCATCATAATAATTATAATAATAATAATAATACTCTTTAGTGGAAGGTAACCACCAGGCGAGGTTAATGCTCAAAGCATTTTCTACCACCTAACCCTCAGAATGTTATTATTATGT
>CM044957.1:805278-810278 GCA_024516035.1 Bactericera cockerelli
TCTACAAAATTTACCCTTCCGAATACACACTATCTTTCAATGTTTTCTTCTAGAGTAAACTAAAGAAAACATCCTAGGACTAGATGAAAAGATAAACATATTATAAGATTAGCCCTACAATTCCACCCGTTCCAATTCGCACATACCTTTAAATTTATTTCATGATGACAGAATTTAAGAAAACATCCTAGGACTAGATGATAAGATAACATTATTATAAGATTAACCCTACAATTCCACCCGTTCCCAATTCGCACATACCTTTAAATTTATTCTTGATGAGTAGAATTTAAGATAACATAGGATTAACCCTACGATTCCCCTGCGTCCTAAATACGCACATAATTTCAATATATTTCTTCATATAATAAATTAACTTAGGAAAAAAATGATGTACCTACACTCCAACTATCAGATTTTAATTTCTACTACATAGTAAGTACGTGATGTTTTTTTTAGGGGTGTGGCTTGCATCACAATATCTCCCTCACAATTTATGAACCTGCCGTGCCCTACTGAACTTATACACAAGGGTACGTACTATTATTGCAGTCATAAAAAAATATATTCGAGAATAGGCGGAGTGGGGAAGAGTGGGGCCGCAGGGGTACAGGGGGAGGTAATGGGTCAATAAATATACACGCGAAAGTGCAATTTCAATTTTTTAATGGGGTGTTACAAAATCTCAATTTTTCTTCTAATTTTACCTGAATAGGATAGCACAACTACAAATTTTCGAATAGAGGACAAATTAAGCATCTATGGGTTTTTATTCAGATGGAAAAAGGTAGTCAGGTTTGATCAAATTAGAATTGGTTCCTAAATTGGAATTTTTTATCGGAAAGTCTAGAAAACATTTTCATTAGTTTTCTTTTAAAACACAACCGTGCAACCCTGTATGTTTCATGACAGGCATATTAATACTACACAGCCATGCTCTATGGTGCTGAAGTAAGTCTCTCCAACTTCGGTAAGCTGGGGTTACACGAAACAAAATCGATAATTTCTTTCATCAACATTGCATCAACAACTAGGAGTTTTCATCGTGTATTTTTTCAGCTAAGTGTCTACTCAAAATTTAACTTCATATATTTTTTTTTTTTTTTAAAGATGAGTGTTTCACAGCCTTTTTTATTTCGTAGCCATGAAACAGGAGCTACTGTTTCTTGGTTATATTAGCTACTGTTATATTAATATGTAAAATTAGAAATCGGGAGTATCATGTTCGTTTTTGTAAAAAATAATATTTTTTTTTACTTTTGTTATCCTCCAGAGGAAATCTTCTCCTTTCACATTGCCTTTTCCCAATTCTACCTGGGGTCGGCATTGTTCAACCTCATGGTTGAGATTGGTTGGTTGTGGTACATCTTTCACGGCTGGATGTCCTTCCTAACGCCAACGATTCTATTTTGATATCATGTCCTAATTAGGACGGGAGTTTTACCCTCCATTCGCTGGGAATCGTGCCAGTTACCCACATTAAACTCACCCAGCCTGGACAGGGCCGAAATGAAATGTTATGTAATAACTAAGAAAAAACGTCAGTTTTCAGTGTCAAAATACGTTTTAGGGTCCCCAGAACATGATTACCCAGGGCCGAATAATCCCTCAAGTCTAAGTTTCAACCAATAACAGCGCTCTAGCCCTACATGAGTCTGGGTAATCTTCAATTTAATCCTGTTTGCTAATTCGGCCCAATGTTTCAGCCACTGGTTCGCGTGTCTGCTTATCTGTAAACAAAATATCAAAAAATTCACAATTTAGCCCATGTTTGGACTTGAAATTTGAGTTTTTGTGATATCACGAAAGTGATTAACACACATACAAAAAAAATTGATAGGATACTTCTAATGAATAGAAATTGGAAATAATTAACACTAAAGCTGTTTATCTAAGGGGGGGGGGGGGGGGGGGGGAAACAATAATAAAATTTGTTTGGGTACGCTAGGCGCTATTTACAAGTGGTCACGGAACCTAGAATATTGCATACTAATAGCTCTTTGTACACATACGAACAAGTAAACATTTGAAAATGAATAAAACATTATTTATTTTATCTATAAATATTCAATTGCTTTCAAGTGCTTATTGGTCCGAAAACTGATTATACAGTACACACTATGTACTAGAGTACTAGACTATGTAAAGGTTGTGACTACTGCCCGTAGTCCAGAGATTCTGAGTTCGATTCCCGGTTGAAGCAGACTTATCACACAGAAAATTCTGTTCCCTACGAACCGTGAGCCAGGTATTTCCGGCCCTACCCAGGCTGGATGATGTTAACTGTTACGATTACCAGCAAATGGAGGGTAAAACTCTTATTCTAATCCGAACGTTAAATCAATTAGAATCGTTGGCGTTCGGAAGTTATGTCACAACCGACAACCGTAAAATTGTCACAACCGGCCAACTACAACCATGAGATTGAATAATGCTGACCCCAAGTAGGTTTGGGAAAAGGAAAAGTGAAAGAAGAAGAATATGATTATAATTTTGTGATTATGGACTAAAAAGAAGATTATGAACTGAAAAGATATATTAAATAACTGAAAAGATATATTAAATAACTGAAAAGAAACTTGTGCACTGGAAGACAAGTGGTTAGCGCGATAGTTCAGAGTTCATCAGATGGGCCAAAATGTCATTAAAAAAGGTTCTTTTACCTGCGAAGGGATCGAAAAAAATCCATCACTTGGGCCATTGGAAAAAATATGAATCAGGTATTTTTTTATTCAGTGTGGATCACAAGTTAGTACTTTCTTTAAACTTGTAATTTTTTAAGATTTGGTTTTTAGTTTTAGATCAATTGGTGGCCCTGAAAAGGCCCATTTTAGTTCAAGTGTTGGACATCTCTAGATATCTGCGGGTAAGCACAAATGATGAATTTCCTCGAGAAAGCGTAGTCTATTTTCATTGGATCTCTCACTCTCCAAGTATTTTTTTCTTGAAAACATTTATGGCCATGCCTCGGGTATAGAGTAGGGTTAGGAAAATATATTTATGGCCATGCCTCTGCCTTGAGTAGGGTTAGGGAAATACATTTATGGCCATGCCTCGGGTGTAGAGTAGGGTTAGGAAAATACATTTATGGCCATGCCTGGGGTGTAGAATAGGGTTAGGAAAATATATTTATGGCCATGCCTCTGCCTTGAGTAGGGTTAGGGAAATACATTTATGGCCATGTCTCGGGTGTAGAGTAGTTAAAAAAAAAAAAATATATGCATAATATTGTTATGAGGTAGCATAATTATAATATGATAACCGAAGTCTTGGTCTACCGCATTTTAGGTATGAAGAAGAAAAAAATATTCGAACTGGTTCACCCAGTATTTTATCGAAAATCCATGCAAAAACAATGGGTGACCTTTTTCTATTGTTGGCCCAAGTGAGGGATTTTCATTGACCCAAGTGATGGATTTTTCTAAGGTTTTGGGTCTATTGTTGGCCCATCTGATATGCAGCCCGATAGTTTGGTATTCCAGGGAACATAGGGATCCGTTGGTTCAAATCCCACCCAGTGCATCATTTTGTCCTCCACAATTTGAGATTGTGACCACATAATAATAAGACTCTGAGGGTTAGGTGGTAGAAAATGCCTTCCACAAAATAGTCTTATTACTGTGGTTGTCTTTTTCTAAGTTATTATCACAAAAAAATAGTGCCAAATAAATTAAGAGGATGAAAAGGAATCTTTCTAATCTACTCCTCAAACACCCATTTTATTTTAATTTTTAATTTTTTCAAACAAGAACATTAGTCAGTCGCCTTTGTGTCTTTTAATTCGAAACACAAAAGGAATTTATGATCCTGCATTTTTCCCTTTTGTGAATACAAAAAAATATCGTAAATTCTTCCTCGTACTGGTTGTATTCAGCTGTGCAAGATAATAAAGTAATTCATTAGCACCATTAAGCACTGTGTCCTGATTATGTGAAAAGTTTATTAAAAATTTAATGACCTTTAAGAGTAATTAGTTTGTCGTGTTTATGAGTTATGTTGATGAAAATCATAAAAGATTGTGAGTTTTGGATGAATTAGTTGGAAAAGAAAGTGAGTCTAAGTAGACGGCCACAACCCTGGGCCCTATACCCTGGACCCTAGACCCTGGACCCTATACCCTGGACCCTATACCCTGGGCCCTAGACCCTGGACCCTAGACCCTGGACCCTAGACCCTGGTACCTACTTGATGGAGACGATTTTTGGGACTCCGTTGTAGCCGCTTACATCTAATAACACGGTTAGATTATTTTACGTGGTACCAGGGTCTACCCCAGGGTCCAGGGTATAGGCCTCCGTTGTGTTCGCGCACTACGAATGAAGTCAAAAATATACCTACAAGAGAGTACTAAAGCCCATGAAGCAATAAGTAATGGAGATGTCATAACTTAGGGTAAGGTTGCCATATTTGGGGAGGTAACTTTTGAACACCTACGAAATGAAAACGGTAAAGTCTTTTTGAATAAAATAAAGTCCAAATTACACAGAATAATGTTTTTTAATTATTCCTCAGAGTTGCAGAACAATAAAAAAGAAAAACTAATTAAAAAATTAACATAAACAAAACACTTCAAAAATGACAGTCAAAGATTTGTGATCCTAATTTGGGGAGCTTCTAATTCTAAAGCCCAGTGCGCTACACCCCTCGACCAAGGTGACGCCCGTACGTAACCTAAAGAAAAGGCTGTTTGAAAAATGTACGGATTGTAGCTAACCCACCCCCCCCCCCCCCCTCCTCAGAATTAAGCTCTTTTATATCCTTAGCTGGTTTTCCAACGCAACAAATGTTTTGGGTAGGAGCAAGTGCCCCCCCACGGTATAAATAGCATTTCAAATGAATCCCTACCATGATTAATGATGCTATCCCTCCCTCCCTCTCTCTCTCTCTCTCTTTACTGTACTTTTTTGTCTCTTTCTCTCTCTCCATTTTTTTTCTTTTCTTCTTCCCTTATTTTTTTCCCTTTTCTCTTTCCATTTTTCTTTGTCCCTCTTTCTCTCACC
>CM044957.1:812778-856012 GCA_024516035.1 Bactericera cockerelli
CCGCCCACCCGAACTCCGTTATCAACACGGATATGCTTTCACCCTCTGGAAGATGAGGAGGAGGGAGCGGGGGGTGATTTGAGAAGGGGGGGGGGTGAAATAATACAAGTGGAGGGGATGAAGATGAGACCTAAAAATATTTTTCGAGGGTGCGGGGGGGAGGGGGGGAAGAGGAGGGGGTTATGGATTGGGCGGAAAAATATGAATATGTCACGTGAGTGGAATATTTTCAGTGAAAAATTGCGGAGCTGTTCTTCTTCAAACCCGAAGGCGAAGACTCCCGATATCCCACAATATTATACTGAGGGTAAACGCTACTGGCTTCCTTCAGTACGTGATCATTGCTACTTGAGGGGGGAGCTTTATCAATAAAATTCCGTATATTTTTTCCCCACCCCAATTGAGATGATTCCCTGTACTTGCTTACGGAAATTATTATTATTTATTATTATTACCTTGCAAAGCTAGCCTTCAGGGTATGCAATCCAGCATATTCGGGAGCCGGTCCCAAGCCCGGATAAATAGCGAGGGTTGGTGTAAGGAAGGGCATCCTGCCATAAAAGACCACGCCAAAACCATCATGATGTCAGTCCCAAATCAGTCCACAAAGGCCTCGGAACATTATGGTCTGACAAACGCTAGGGCGTCCCCTCCATGCGACGCGCAGATATCTCGCCCGACCTCTGTGAGAAATGAGCAAGGGCTACTGGGTCAAAGACGGTCCCAGCTAAAGAAGTTAGTCCAAATTAAACTGAGAATAGGAACGTTAAATGTCGGATCGATGACAGGAAGAGGAAGGGAAATAGCTGATCTAATGGAAAGAAGAAAAATCCAAATACTATGTGTACAAGAGACGAGATGGAAAGGAAATAGAGCTAAAGAACTGGGAGCTGGTTATAAATTAATTTACAGTGGTGCAGACCAGAGAGGGAGAAATGGCGTTGGAATAATATTGGACAGTGATATGAAGACAAGAGTAACAAGTGTAAATAGAAGGAATGACCGAGTTATGAGTCTGAAGATAATTATTGAAGACGTGACTATTAACATAGTATGCACTTATGCTCCACAAGTAGGATGTGGTGATGATGAGAAAGATGAATTTTGGAGAGAAGTAGAACAAGAACTAACAGGCATACCTAAGGATGAAAGAGTTTATTTTGCTGGAGATCTCAATGGACACATTGGAAAAGGTAACACTGATATAACAAGGAGAATAAGGGGAGAGTATGGGATTGGCAATATGAACGAAGAAGGAGAAAGAATTCTCGATTTTGCCCTGGCAAGTGACATGGCCATACTTAATACATTTTTCAAAAAAGAAGAGAAATTACTGAGAACTTATAAAAGTGGAAATAGAACCAGTCAGATCGATTTCATCCTGAGTAGAAGGCAACATCTTAAAGAGACTCAAAATTGTAAAATCATTAATGGAGAATCAGTTACCCCTCAACATAGAGTACTAATTATTGATTCAACTTTAAATATCATGAAAAGAAAGAGCACTAAAGTTACATCTCCCAAGATCAAGTGGTGGAATTTAAAAGACCCTATATTGAAGAATGATTTTAAACAAAATGTGATGGATGGATTGAGGGTTGAAGAAAGTGATGATATATGGGAGAAAAGCAAAAAGATAATTCTAAAATCAGCTGAAATAGTATTGGGTAAAACCTCAGGGAAAGGAGTCCCGAAAGACAAAGAAACTTGGTGGTGGTGTGAAGAGGTAAAAGAAGCAATAGAAAATAAGAAGAAAATGAAAAAGAAATGGGATGCATCAGGGAAAGAGCAAGACAAAAGAAATTATGAAGATGCAAATAAAAGAGCTAAAAGAGAAGTAGCAAAGGCTAAGTCTAAAGAACTATCAAAATTATACGAAGAACTTGAAACACCTGAAGGAGAGAAGAAAATTCACAGGATTGCCAAGACCCGAGACAAAGCAAGAAAAGATTTCACACATATCAAACAAGTGAAGAACAGAGAAGGAAGTGTATTGAGTGATGATGTTCAAATTAAAAAAAGATGGAAAGAATACTTCAATGATTTGTTAAATACAGAGAACCCAAGAATCCCAAGTGAAGAAAATAAACCGAATCAGGGAGTAGCTATTGACATATCAAGAGAAGAAATAGTCGAAGCCTTAAAAACAATGAAAAATGGAAAAGCTACTGGGCCTGACAAGATACCTATAGAAGCATGGAAAAGTTTGGAGGAGGAAGGAGTTGATATATTATGGATGATGATGAGACAAGTTTTAGAGAATGAAAGAATACCAGATGATTGGAGAGAAAGTGAAATAGTACCAATATATAAGGAAAAAGGAGACATTCAGGAATGTAACAATTACAGAGGGATAAAACTCATGTCCCATACATTGAAGTTGTTTGAAAGAATTATAGACAAGAGATTGAGAAAAGAGACTAGTGTATGTGAGGAACAGTTTGGTTTCATGCCAGGCAGGAGTACTAATGATGCGATCTTTGCTATTAAACAGATGATGGAAAAGTACCTAGAAAAGCAAAAAGATCTAACATTAGTATTCATTGACCTTGAAAAAGCTTACGACCGTGTGCCACGAGAAGAAATTTGGAGATGCATGAGAGAGAAAGGAACACCTGAAAAGTATGTAAGGATTGTCAAGGATATGTATGACAAGGCTGTGACAAAGATCAGAACTAGTGTTGGGCTCACTTCAGAAATCCCTGTACAGGTAGGCCTACATCAAGGCTCTGCCCTAAGCCCCTACCTGTTTGACCTCATTATGGATGTCTTAACTGAAAATGTAAGAAAAGAAGCTCCGTGGTGTATGCTATTCGCAGATGATGTTGTTCTGTGCAGCACTAGTAAGGAAGAGCTTGAATCAGACCTGGAATGTTGGAGGAGAGCATTAGAAGAGAAAGGATTAAAAATAAACAGAACAAAAACAGTGCAAATGAACTTTGGATCTGAGAGAGACGAAAAATTACACCTGGATGGAATGGAGCTTAAAACTGTAAACGAGTTCAAATACCTGGGATCAACATTAAATAAAGAAGGACTGCTAAAATATGAAATAGAACATAGACTGAATGCAGCATGGATGAATTGGAAGAAGATGACTGGAGTACTCTGTGACAAAAGAATAAGTTTGAAAATGAAAGGAAAAGTGTACAAAACTGTTATTCGACCTGCTATGATCTATGGTGCTGAAACTTGGCCTGTGAAAAAAGAACATGAGAAGAGACTGGAAGTAAATGAGATGAGAATGTTGAGATGGAGTTGCGGAGTCACAAGGTTGGATAGGATAAGAAATGAAATAATCAGAAACAAAATAAAAGTCACAGAGGTGTCCAAAAAGATACAAGAGCGAAGACTGCAATGGTATGGGCATGTGGAAAGAAGAGATGAATGCTATGTTTGGAAGAAGATAGAAAATTTAGATATACAGGGAAAAAGAAAAAGAGGTAGACCCAAGAGAAAATGGATAGACTGTATAAATAAAGACCTAAATGGAAAAGGAATATCGAGAAATTTAGTTCATGATAGAATATTGTGGAGAGGACTGACTCGAAATGCCGACCCCGTTTGAACGGGAAAAGGCAAAGAAGAAGAAGAAGAAGAAGATTACCTTGCACCTTGATCTTCAAAACGTGAAATGGTGAGAATTACAATAAATTACATTCTGTTTTCTAGCATTCTATCAAAGAAAAGCTTCAGTTTTGAAAATATAGGCATATTAAAATAGTTCATGGTCAAGTGGTTACCGAGGTAGTCTAGTTAGTAATCCAGTTAGCGTAGGGATCCATTGGTTCGAATCTCACCCAGTGCATGAATTTTTCCTCAATAATTTGAGTTTGTGACCACATAATAATAAGACTCTGAGTGTTAGGTGGTAGAAAATGCTTGGAACCTTAACTTTGCCCGGTGATTACATTCCACTAAAGAGTATTATTATTATCATCTATTACAAATTCTTTATAATAGTAGAGTACAAAAATATTGATGACAAATAAATGAATCTATGATAAGGAAAGTAAAAAACGGAAACAATGTAAACAAAAAAAAAAACACTGCCAATTATGGACACAATACTTCCTCGTGATTGCTTCACATTGTAAACACGTGCCAAATTTGAGATTTTTTTAGAAAATTACTTGTATCTCTAAAACGACTCAACCGATTTTCTTCAAATTTGTTTTATATGGTAGAATATTGTTTTTTATACATTCTAGATTCTACAAAAAATTCTGTATCGGCAAGTCGTGATCCTTATTTTTTGACTTCTTTGTCCAAAATTTCGGATTTTCTTAAATATCAGAGTCAAATCATTATTAATTTAAAAATAAATATAAAAAACCTATGTAAAATAATAATATGCATAACCATACAAAATTTCATCAAAATCGAGTGTACCGTTCACGAGATATCAGCGTTTAAGTAAAAAGTTAGTGGTCAGGCGCATGGTCTCTTTCACCAAGAACCGCTAGTACGAATTCGATGAATTTAAAATGGGACCATCTGCAGAATGTCTCCTAGATGTGTGCAAAATTTCATCAAAATCGGTAGAGTAGTTTCCGAGATTTGCGCGTTACAAGGAATCGTTTTAACAGACCGACAGACAGACCGACAGACCGACGGACCGACAGACAGACACAAAACCAAATTTGCTCAGGAGGTTATGAAACGTCCAGAAATATGAAAAAAATTGAAATCGGAGCAAAAAAATATTTTTTTTTTACAAAAACGAACACAATACTTCCGATTTCTAATATTAGAAATTTCTCGGAAGTAATATAGATAAATATATACACAAAAAATTATGTCCTAACGAAAGGGCGGGGTTATTTCCATAGGCAATCTCTTCCATTTCAAAGAGCAGCCGAATTCTAAGTGCCGAATTATGAAAAAGGAAAATATACAATATAGGATTTGTCCAAGCCTCTATACTAAAGCCTTTGATTAAGCTAGAATATTGTATGTGCGCCTGATATATTTGTGAATATGCAATGCACAACATTTTTTTCTGAACAGCACAGCTGTCATATTCAGTGAAATCTCGTAATAATCAGTTGATTTTTTTGTGTTTATACAAGAGCCTCTTGAAAATATTTGTAGGTAGCATAGCATTATAGAAAGTCTCCTATACTTGTCTGAATCCTTTCAAGTTTTGTTTTTTTACTCTCGTAGAGCTGCAACTAGTTGCTTCTCATACACAAGTAACTCCACTTTATATATAAAAAAAAAGTAATTCTTTATGCTAGTTTTGTGTTTGCTGTCTCAATTTTTAGTGGGTACCATCGACATTACGAGAACCACTGCTAATGCATCATAATATCTCCAACCAACCATCATAATCCAATATCAATATGGTAATGCTGCCACTGGTCATTGCCTAATCAACAACTACCCCAATTTTCCTCACAAGGCTAGGGTAGGTCGCGACATCCAAAGTACAGAGCTAAAAAAATGCTCTGTACTCTTTACAGCGCATATGTAACTTGGAGGTCGTTGGTTCGAGTTCCGGGTTCAGCAAATAATTAGTGAAGTTAGTTTGAGTAGTTGTGATATCACGAAAGTGATTAAAGTAAATAATTTTAAATTATGATAACAGATTAGAGCCGGAAAAATTCCGATCCCGCCAGGATTCAAACCCAAGTTCTCTGAAGTGCAAGCCCAGCATGAGTATGAGCATGCTACCGTTAGGCCCATTTCACTACTGACTACTCAATTATGATAATGATAAATAAAAAAAAAAGAAACGTCATTTACAGAATGAAAGGGAACTTTAAGGGAAGACTTTCTTTTCTTGTCCTAATGACAAGTATATTTACTTACTAGCAACCATTCTCGCTCTATCTCTCTCATTCTCTCTATCTATAGCTCTATCTCCCTCTCTCTTTCTTTTCTTCTCTCTCTCTCTCTCATTCTTATCTTATTACTCCCTTCCCTAGATCCTCCTTCTCTCTCTTCTCTAAAGTTATCTTTTTGTCTTTTTTTAAGATGAGTGTTTCATAGCCTTTTTTTGCTATGTAACAGCTCCTTTAGGTGCTTGTGGTCTGTGTTGCAGATGTCTTTTTCTCGTATGTCTCTTCTGAGATGGATGAGAAGTGACACAGTAGATGACAATTCGGTACTCTAAGAATTACCCTTTTTTGTTGTTTCTTCTGATACTGTCAATCCTGGGTAAAAAATGTTTTTATATAAGAGACACCTGGATGTAAGAGGACGATTTCCATTTCAAATTTACCTCTGTATAAGTGAAAATAACCACTTTATAACAGAAACCTTCTCTTATTCAGGTTTGACAGTAGATGTTATTGTTATTAGTATTTCTCCTACTACGTACTCTTATTATTATTATTATTACTGTGTTTGAGAACAGAAGATGAGAGGCTGTCGGAAATAATTGGACGAAATCCCTCCAGTTCAAGAATGGCAAATTGAAAATTCGCACAACAATTTGCATCAGCTCAGACATCGGTGAATATTGCATAACGAAACCCCACCGCTCAAGATTTTTACACAAGAATTTTTTTTCTAAAAAAAAAAAGATCCCCAAGTTTAAATTACTTTTCACACTATGTTCAAGCGGAGCTTCCGAAAGCAGAAAATGCTGCTTTTCTGGAACGCTGGTTTTTCCAGCGCAGAGCTTTTGCCTGAAAGTGAAAACTTGCGAGATAAAAGTATTAGGAGTTCATGAAAGTCAAAAGTGAAATAAAAAATCTGAGCTTTTGAGCATGTTTGGAATGGTTGACCTCTTGTTTGCTGTGTGGGAGATTTTGTTAAAAAAGAGATTTTTTAATTTTGAGATGGGATAGTTACTTTGACCGAGTTGAGGAGTATACTAGGCGTGTTAGAGCGGTGACCTGGGTTCGAATCCTAGCGGATACGGCATTTGCGTCTTTTTAGTTTGGATGTTAGGTACATTGGAAGCTAGTATATTGGTTATTTTATTGCACATTACATAATTTTAAATAATTGACACGCGCTCATACTGGACTTGCCCGTAAAAAAAATTGCATTTTCGTTCTGCATTAATAAAAATCGGAAGCATCGATTATTTATTTTTTTAAACCTATTAAACAATATTAATTCACGCTTTACGTGCAAAATTCATGGAATTATTTCTTCAGTTGTGCTGAAACTATCGGTTTTTGAAGAAAGTGAATGGTTTTTTTTTACCCAATACAAGATTTTTGCATGAAACTTTGGGGAAACTACGTGATATTATTAAGACTATTGGTGCAAGATTTTAGGCTTTTAACAGGTATAAACCTATTTAAAAAAAAAAACTGATGAGTTTTTCAACCTTATGATAATTAAATGTTTTTGTTCATACCATATTTGTGTTAAAAAAACACTTTTGTGCTGTCACGGCTAATCTAACGCGCTTTAATAAATCTTTGCTCAACTCGGAACTCGAACCACCGGCCTCCTTGTAACTGTCCGCCGCTTTATCGATCAAGTTACTGAGGTCTGTTTATTTTGAGTTTTGTAATTTAATTTAAAAATTGGTATTTACCTAGATGAAAAACGTGCGAGGTTTGTATTGGTTTGTATTGATTATTTTTCCCTACAGCTCTGCTGCTTGGTGGAAGCAATTAGCAGTGCTTTGTACTCCTGGGATTACGCTCCACCCTGTAGCCAGAGCTTTGCCAAACAAATAGCTTCGCAATTATTTTGCAATTGATGATGGGTTCTTCACTTAACAAAAAAACACCGTGTTTTTCGAAAAATGTTAGTTCCAAAGGATTCTTCAAGATAGCGCCAGTAGAGTTTTGCTCTCGCGAAACGGAGTTGGCGTATTTTTTGTGATATACGCCAAAGGTAGAAAAAAAGTAAAAGCGCCAAAATTTAAAAATTCAAGAACATAAACAGAAAGCATAAAAACAAGAAAAGCTAATGTACCCGAAGCTACCAACGTCTTGAAATTTTTATCGAAATTTCTACAGGGTACGGCAAAATATTTTCTCTTATTGCTGAAGTTACCAAAGAGGTACTAATAATACATACCTCAGTCACAAGATTTTTTTTAACTAAGATGTTTTTTTCTCGCAGAGTAAATATAATCCCACTACTAGCAGAAGTCATTTGCGTTCTATTTTTATGATATAAATTTTTAAATCAATTTTGTAATTTTTATAAACTTACACGCGCACTAAAACTTTTTTTTATTATTGTTGCAAATACAATTGCCTGTAATTAAAGGCAAAATAACTCGATTATAACCTAACGGCACGCAGTCATATCCGACATTGAAGGAACCAAAAGGTCTGTTGTAATCGTCTGTCGTAATCTTAGTTCCTTCAATGTCGGATATGACTGCATGCCGCCATCTATAACATTCAATATTATTTGCAACAAGAATATAAAAAATTTTAGGGCGCGCGTAACTTAGTAATAATTACAACAAAAAAATATTTTACAAATAGTATACAATTATATAATAATAATTCCGTGTCCGTGAGATAGGTATTGATACCTAAATCACGGTGGTGAGAGGATTATATGGACGCCCAAATCCAATGTCTAGGCTCCTTTCATGTCCATAGTATACAATTGATCACAAGCTAGATTACGACAGACCTTGGTTCCTTGACATTCGTATATAATATATATATGACTGCGTTCCGCCAGGTTTAAAGCAATAATCTTTTAGGGCGATCCGAATTTTGTTGAAACAAAATTCGATTTCGACGATTTTAAATTTATGCACAAAAATAGACCAAGTGCCATGCGCGATCTCCAAAACATTAATCTCAGCGACTTCACTTTACCTCATCGCCCTCATCGGCAAGTTAACAGATGAAGAAATATAAAAAAAAATGAAGCTGGGAAGCAATGACTGTACTAAGGTAAAAGAGAAAAAGGGATAGTTTAATGAGAATTAAAAATGAATTATTCTAGAGAATTTTTCGTAAATAATGTTTATGGTTGTTTGTTGAACCCTGTTGAATAATCAAATTCGTTGTTTATTTCTATAGAGTAAAGATTATTATATTTAATTATTTGACAAATGATCAAACACCAAATACGCCTCAATTTCACATAATGAAGGTTTTTTTTTTTAAATTACCGCCACAATTTTGTTTATATTCTTGCCAATCCCTGAATTTGCAAAAAGTAAGCGTATTTCGAGCGAAACGCTGATTTTGAGGTTAGGTGGTTCGTGTTTTTGGCAAAAATGAAGAATCGGCTGTGATTCTCCCCTGTGGTCTCTCTCTCTCTCTCTCTTATTCTCACTCTCTTTCTCTCTCTCTCTCTCTTATTCTCACTCTCTTTTTCTCTGTTATTTATGTCTCTCACTTTTTTCTTTTTCTCAATCTCTTTCTCTATCTTTTTCTCTTTCTCTTATTCCTTCTATCTCTGTGTCTTTTTCTCTTTTCTTTTTTTTCCCTTTCTCTCTCTTTTTCCTCTATTCCTCTTTCATACCTTTCTCTCATCCTATCAACGTTTTCTCTATATCTAATTCATTCCTACCACTGTTTCTCTCATTTCTCTCTCTTTTTTTCTTTCACACAATCTCTTTCTCTATCTTTTTTTCTCTCTTTATTTCTCTGTCTTTTATTTTTTCTTTCCCTTCCTCTATCTTTCCTCTTTTTCTCCTTCTCTTTTTTCTCTCTATTTCTCTCTCTTATTTCTCTTCATACCTCTCTCTCATCCTATCAACGTTATCTCTATATTAATTTTTTTCTCTCTCTCACTACCTATTTCTCTTCCCTTTTAGTTTTTCTCTCTTTCTTTTTCATACCTCTCTCATCATATCAACATTGTCTCTATATTTTTTTCATTCCTACCCCGCTCTCTTTCTCTTTCTTTCTCTATCTCCTTTTCCTTCTTTCTCTTTTCTCTTTCTTTCTCTCTTCACTCCTCTCTGTATTTTCCTTCTCTCTCAGATTATCTTCCTGTTCTCCGAATCTCCAATTCTTTGAAGTGGTTATAAACTCGTTAGTCGTTAGGCCTTCACATTGTGGTGTGGTTGACAAATAAAATATAACAAAAATACGTATGAACCTACTCGTATCTTCACAAGATATGAGTTAACCCCATGGATAACAAGAAGAGAGCTGAAAATTTCCAATTCTGCCGATATTTGAAAATTATCAAACACCTCGGCCGAGGTGTGAACGGCTTATACAAAGAAAGAGACGTTCCATAATACCCCATTATAAAAAAAATATTTTTCTATTTTTATTACAATGTCTCCTTATTTTTTTTTTTTTTTTTTTTACAATGTTTTCAAAATTATATTACTATTATTATATTATGTTTTATTAGGTAAGACAAAATAAAATATATACAGTACAATACAATGCAATTAGAAAAAATAAATAGATTGAACAATGAAACAAGAACAAAGAAGAGAGTAAAGTTAATGTCCTACCTAAAGGGCGGGGTTATTGCCTGTGGAAATCTCTTCCACCCAACTCTTATTGTCATATTTATAATATACCACGTGAAAACTCTTTCGGCCTCTAAAACAGAAAATAGTTCTAGATATAAAATCTCTCCAACCAAATTGAACTCAAGAACAAAAAAAGATGCATAATTACTATGTATGTATAATAACAATAAATAGTTCCAGATATAAAAGCTCCCCAACGAAATTGAACTTAAGAACAGAAATATGCGGCATATGTATAATAATATGTATTTTACTTGTATAATCTGTATATGTGTATATATGTTTGTGGTTCGGTCACCTATTGTCTCCTAAGCTGAACATGCTAGCACGAGGTCCGAGACATTAGGGGTTTGCAAATTTATGAAGGTACCTTAATACCTCTAGGGGTTGGCCTAATTTATTAACGTTCCTTAGTTAACCGAACACATCCTGACAGGACTTTAATGAAAAGGGTTTTGGGTGTGCAAGGGGGCACGGCCAGGGGAGGGTATGTCCCGTTTTGAATTAATGAAAGGTGTGACATTTGACACCACTTATCAGCATCGTATGGGGGGGAGCGGGGGGGTGTACTGTTAATTTAATCAGGGACTGGCGGTTTCATTTTTTTTTTTTTTTTTTTTAAATACCTTACGTTTATTGAAAATATTACTTATTGAAAATAGGAAAATAGAATAGAAAAGGGAAAACCGACCATTAAGTATCCACCAATCCTAGCGCACCATATCTTGGATAAGGTCCTCTAATTTGGTTCCTAATACACAACTAAATAGAGTACTTTGAAAATTAACAAGGAAATCGACAAAACATTACGAAGAGCCTTGATTACTTTTAGCTTTGGGGCCGGCTTGTAGATACATAAATATTGAGAAAAATAATGGAAACATAGAAATACATGTCTGAATTAAAGGGCGGGGTTATTAAAAATGGCAAATCTCCTCTAATCAACTGTTTTCAAACCAGAACAGTTCATAAGATAATAATAATAATAATATCGCCTTATTTATACTGCCCGATTAGGACTATTAAAGTCCCAATATTCCAGCAGTAAGCCCAAGACATATTATTATGTGGTGAAAATCCCAAATGGGAGGATAACTTGTCATGTCCCGGCTGGGTTTCGAACCCACGACATCTGGATTCACAGAATGCCGCCTTTACCACTGAGCTAGCGGGACAGATGAACGTTTGTGTCTATCTCTGGCCGTTTAACCTCAATTCAGACCTCATTATTTTCCCCCCGCTCCAGACTCCTGCCAGTGTTGTATTGTCTCTCTTGTCCCACTAACCAGGCTCCACCCTATCTTCTCCTCTTAGTGTTGTATTGTATCACATGTCCCACTAACCCCGCTCCACCCTATCTTATACTGCCAGTGTTGTATTGTCTCACTTGTCCTACTAACCCCGCTCCACCCTATCTTATACTACCAGTGTTGTATTGTCTCACTTGTCCCACTAACCCCGCTTTACTATCGCTTCTATGGCCGGGTGCTGTTTAATATTCCAACCTTTCCTTTGACTTTTCTTATTAAAACTTCATTTATTATTGAGCTATCCCAAACTGCTTTCTTTTGTGCCATTATTTCTCCAAGACTCTTCATTGATTCATGTTTCTTTCAAACTTTCTATTAAAACTTCTTCTGAGCCAGCGTCGATGGTACGGTAGTCACATCTCAGAAGGTCACTGTGGTTCATCAACGTCCGGCAGGGTTAGGACAAACAGGGTGACAACTTCCAAAACTCAAGATGCCCGCCCAGGCTGGATGAGGGTAATTTGTGAGATTTCAGCGAATGGAGGGGAAAAGTGCTGTGCCTTCTTGAGCAATCTTGATGTTAAACAGACGTCTAAATATTGTAACAATTCATTTTTCTGCAACTCATATTCTAAGGTTTGGGGCTCTCTGTTAAATAGAATTTACAAAAAATACTTTATTTATACTGCCGATGGCGTTGCGTAGAACAGTGATCAAAAATTGTGAATTCGCTAACGTCATCCTTCCTAATAATAATAATACCTTCCTAAAAATAATAATAATAAAACCTTACACTCTGCCGCGCTGTCTCTTTCTTTGTATAGGCGTTCTTCACACCTCGGCCGAGGTGTTTGATAGTGAAAAACATTCTATTATTACGGCGGAGTAAATCAACATCCAGAGTTTTTTTAACACTTAAGTTAAAAAACCTCCTTGCCTTCTTCTCCCTCTCCCTCTCTCTCTCTCCCTCCCTCTCTTTATCTCCCACCTCTCCCTCCCCCCCTTATATCTCTCCCCCTCTCTCTATCTCCCACCTCTCTCTCCCCCCTTTATATTCACCCCCCTCCTCTCTCTCTCTCTCTTCAATTCAGCATCCATTTCGCTTCCTCTTTGCACTAAGTGCTCTAATCTTCAGCTACATTCAATTCATATGACCCCGATATCAATTCGAGTGTATTTTAACCCCTCCCCCTCTTCTCCCCCTCCGAAATATTTCTTCATCCTTCTCTTTCTCTCTCTCCCTCTCTCTTTACCTCCATTTCCTATCCCTCTCTCTCTTCTTCTCTGTGTTATACCTAAGGAAATATTTTTTTCCTCACATTTTCTGTCTAATTTTCTTCCCCTCCCTCTTTTTCTCTCTACCCTCTATCGTCCATTTCTTTTCTTCTTTCATCTCTCTCTCTCTCTTTCCCTCTCTCTCTCTATTTCTCTCTCTCTCTCTCTCTCTCTCTCTCTCTCTCTCTCTCTTTCTTTCTTTCCCCTCTCGACTTCTTTCTACTTCAAATTTGTGACTTAATCACCACTCCCCCCCTCTAATAAAAAATAAGCCTACTAGACTACCGGTCCCTTAAGTTCTCTTATATCCAGGTTGGACGGTTGTTGAAAGCAAAATCTGTTATTAAACAAGAAATTAATAACAGAATTTTTTAAATACAAAGATAACACAATAACATACCTAGTAAATTCGAATAATCATAAAATCATTTTTTCCCCCTAATATTAAATTTCCTGATGTCTTTAATTTTTTTTTTTATGACGGGTCATTCATAATTTTTAGGTCAAGACCATTAAATTTGTCAAAAAAAAACATTGAACCATCTTTTTTTTTTTTTTTTTCTTTTCTTTTTAATTCTCGTTAAGTGTATTTTAGTATTGGACACCTAGCAGGCGAAATAAAGTGATGGCAAATACAGATAGAAAGCATTGGAAGGGATAAGGAATTATCCTTCGTAAGAGAAATATTTATTTTCCTTTTTCCCACGATACTCTGAAGTATCTTTAATGAAACCATGGGGGATTTCGGCAGGGAGTTACTTCCGAGTTTGCTGCAGGTAGATAGGAATTGTGAAGTGAAAAATAATTTTATTATAGAAATTGTGTTGATTACACTCGTCTTACTGGAAAAAAAATTCGACACTAGGCTATGGAATAGTCAAACCCTTATCGATCGAGCTACACTGAGTTTTATATTAATACTAGCGGGCTTTCGCCCGCTTTGCGGGCCGAGGCATGGCCGTGAAAGCAAAAAGTCCTTTTTCGCCAATGGCAGGTGTTGTAGTGGGAATTTCGAAAAATCCCGTCTTATTGCACATCATATCTAGACTATAAGACAAAGCTACCTACCAAATTTCAGCTTCCTAGGACTTACCAGTTCGGAGAAACAGTGATGATCAGTCAGTCAGTCAGTCAGTGACTTTGACATTTATATATTAAGATTTTAGGTTGCATTTAGTTTGGGAATAGAAGATTGGAAATAGTTGTAAATTTACAAATTAGGTACTTGGTTCGAAATTTTACAACTGTAAATACCTATTTCAAATTATTTTAGTCCTGTGGTATATTTTAGGCTGCACTTAGGTTCTTTACGTCTATGCCGTTTCGGAATTTTCCGCTCCGACCGAGATTTGAACCCGCAATCTCCCGGTCAGTAACCATTTTAAGCACGGAGGTCGCCTTTACAAAACATTACATAATTGATAAATTTATTAAATTATTATGTTGTTTAGCGATAAGCGGAAAATCCGACTAATGGGGTGGTTTTCTCTTTTTTTTATTTTATTTGGTAAATTTTGGTCTTGACTCTTGACATTTTGAAAATAATGGATGACCTACCAAACCCCAATTAGAAAGCTTTATAAGTGTTTATTTTTTGTGTGTTGTGATCTTATCTAACTTATTTTATTTTATAATATGGCCTTTTATGAGGAGAAAAGAGAAAGCCAGTCAGCGTGGATGGCGCGTTGAATGCACCGGTTCTCGTAGGATCACCGAAGTTAAGCAGCGTCCAGCGAGGCAACGATTTCGTGATGCTGGCATTCCGGCCCAACCCAGGTCTTCCCTTATATTTGTTGTAGTTTTATCTACAATTTGTCTTATTTTATAATTTGTCCCTCTATGAGGAAAAGAAGAGGAAGCTATTTGACCATCTTCATCAGCGCTCACGTTACTCACTGCACAGGGCGAAAATATTTACGTTGTTAGGGAATCTTTCTTCAGGCTGCGGGGAGATTGCACGAAACTTCGCAGAACGCTTTGAAATGAAACGTGTCTGAGAGAGAAGACGGTTATTTCGTAATGAGATCTGTGTGAAGGGGCGTGGCCTAAGATACAAGAGGGAGGAGCGACTGGAGCGATGCTGGGTACATTGACTCCTTATTAGCCTCACAGCGACCTCAGTAGCTGGATTGATAAGGCGGCGGACTTGTAACCTGGAGGTCGGTGGTTCAAGTTCCGCTTTCAGCAAAGATTTAGTAAAGCTAGTTTTGAGTAGTTGTGACATCACTAAGGTGACTGTACAAATATGATAACTTTTTTACCGACAATCTAAGACAATCTAATGTTTTTTTTTTTATAGTATACATTATACACCATAGAATATAATACACCTTTGAATCCACCATGTCTCGTTCTGTCGCCCAAGTTGAGCAACGTCCAGCGCGGTTACGACTAGGATGGGTGACCATTAAAATTCTACCTCCCATGGGTTAGAATTCTAACCCCCTGGGTGAGCATAATGTGGGAAGCTGTGTGGTAAGTTTCCATCGAATGGAGGGTAAAACCCCCGTTCAAAGGAACGGGGGCTTTAATTGCTAAGGTTACATAAAGACGGGGTCCCCCCCTCCCCAAAACAAATAAAGATATCGGAAAGTAACAAATTTCAAATAACGAAAAGTCAACTGATCATTAGCAAGGCAGAACAGTTAGCAGGACGTAGATAGCTGATAGTTAAAAGTTTTCAAACTTTCAACTTCTGAAAGCTATAATTAAACTTAATGAGGTGTTTCATTTCAGAATCAATTTGGCAACAAGGACGGGGTACACGAGGGTACCGATCATTTTGATGAAATTATTCGAACGTGAAACAACTTGAAAAGTTCTAATGACTTTAAACAACAACTCAAATTAATTTGAAGCGTTTCGATATTTGATACTTTAACATTTATTTTACTAATAAAACATAGCGTCCCTTTTCGATTCAATTAAAAATTTAGCTCTTAAAATATTCTTCACAATGTTAAAGAAGAACCGAGAAGAGAAATTAATTTGATATTTTTACTCTCAGAACTGTTTTTCCACTGTCAAATGTTTGCTTTTACTTTTCTTTAGTGGCCTCGATCCCCACTCCAGCCAATTTCAATTAGGAATAGTGAAATAAAAACAATACCTTTTATAATTTTAGGTAATCTACTCTCAACCATGAGAAAGAGGTTGACCAATGTCAACCCCAGTTAGGTTTGGGAAAAGGTACAGTGAAAGAAGAAGAAGAAGGAAAGTGATATGCCCCTGAGCTGAGAGGTGCTCTCTACTGAAAGATACAAATTAATTTGGAGCAGAAAAGAAAAGGGTTGGAAATGTTTTCTTCAGATCCGTGGTTTGCATACTAAATAGGTAAATCTCCTGAAATATCATTATTATTATTACATCCTAGGAGCTGCGATTTTCTGTTTTCTTGAACTACCTATTTGTTGTTTTGAAGTGAAGATTATCATTTGCAAGGTATCTTTCCTAATTTTGTTAAATTAATTCTTCTTTCACCGAGGGCCGGATTATAAAACATAATATCTAGGATTGTTAATCCAAGCTATACTATTTGTTAATCTAATCCTGTTTCATAATTCGGGCTTTAGTTTTTCCCAAGCCTATTAGGGGTGGGCATTGTTCTAGCTCTTCCTTATGGTTGAGGTTGAGTAGTTCTGACACTCCTACTTCCGGATTTTACCGCTGGATGCCCTTCCAAACGCCAATCTTGTCAAGGGCGCTTTTCTTTTTCTTAACATCAGATATTCAATGTCGGGTGCTATCTTCACGCACCTCAGATTTTATTAGTCTTGCATATATTTTATTTGTTCGCTTATGAAAATAAGATTTTTCTTCTACAACAAGGAAGAGATAATGTCTCGTATTAAACTTTATTTTTACATATTGCATCAGTGTAATAAGTTTATTAAATAAAATTACAATGAAACTTATAAGTACTCACATTTAAAAAAAAAATCAAGATAAATATTGACTCTTTTATTAATTAGAGAAAGAGAGAGAGAGAAAGTGAAACAAGAGAGAGAGAGAGAAAAAAAAGAGAGAGAGACAGATATTGTAAAATAGTTCTGTAAAAAGAGCGAAAGATATAATTAGAATTATAATAATATAAAAAGGAAAACGGAAATAGTTCAAATGGAAAGATAGAGAAAGAGAAAAAGAGAAAAATAAAGGAGGGAACAGGGGAGAGGGAGAAAATTAGAAGAATGCCAAAAGTGAATGTTTTCCTCTTAATTTTCATTAAAGTTTTCAGCCACACCCTTTAATCATTATCTCTCTCTGTCTCTCTCACTTTCTACCAGTATCTATGTCTCTCTCTCTTTCTACCAGTTTCTTTGTCTCTCTCTCTACCAGTATCTATCTCTGTCTCTCTCTCTCTCTCTCTCTCTCTCTCTCTCTATATCTCTCTCTCTCTCTCACTTTCTACCTGTATTTCTGTCTCTCCCTCTTTCTCTCTCTCTCTATCTCTCTCTTTCTCTCTCCCTCCCCCTCCCTCTCTCTCTCTCTCACACACACACACTTTCTATCTATCGTGAACTCCCTCTTTTTCTCATCAATCTCTCTCTCTCTTTTTTTCTCGTAAATAATAATAAATAGGTAACAAACATAACCGATCTAAGAAGCTTGATCGACAAGGCGGTGGACTTGTAACCTGGAGGTCGGTGGTTCAAGTCCCGGTTTCAGCGTTACAAGACTAGCGCGTTAACCACTTGACTAATACCAGTGCACCAACACCCTCTCGGGGGTGCTTCACAAACTCGAAAGAAGATGCCCTAGCAATAATGATAATAATATATAATAATGCTTTTTCTTTGTGTTATTATGTCACAATTTTAGTGGGTAGCGCAGAATCATAGGACTTTACCACTTTAATTTACAATATCTTGTATTATTTTTTGCCTAAGATTCTGCCACTGGTCGCTGCTTCACATTAAAGCAGCTACTCATTTTTCCTCACGAGGTATGAGTGGACCCCGAACATCCAAGTACAGAGCAGAAAAAATCCTCCCCCGCTGGGAATCGAACCCAGGTCACCATGTGTGCAATGCCTAGCGCGCTAACTCGCTCTGCCACAGTGACTACTAATAATGATAATAATAATTACAATAATTGAAGCCCGCAGCTCAAAATGCTCAAATACTTCTCTCTCTCCTTAGCCGTCTAATTTGTCTTTTTCTGTCATTTCGGGAACTCCTTTCCATCCAGATAATTTCATCAAATTCCTCTTACCCTCTCTCCTTTTCCCTCCCTCTCGCCTTCTCCTATCTTTCTCATTATATTTCTCTCTTTTTCTCTTTCGTCTGTAGCTTCTTATGTCCTTCAATTATTTATTTCCCTCTCCCTCTTTCTCTCTCTTTTTCCCTTTCTCTCTCTTTCTCTCCTTTCTTTTCCTCATTTTCTCATTATCTCTCTCCCCCATTTTCTCTTAAGTCTGTATCTCCTTGAGTCCTTCAATTATTCATCTCTCTCTTTTTCTCCTTCTCTCTCTCTCTCTCTCTCTCTTTCTTCCTCTGTCTCTCTCTCTCTATTTCTTCCTCTTTCTTCCTCTCTCGCTCTCCTCATCCCCTTGATCTTCTCTCTTCCTCTTATTCTCTTGCTCTTATTTCACTTAAAATTCTTCCGTTTTAGATACTTTATATTCTGAAATTTTCTTTTTACAATTGATTAGTCAATGGATTGAAATTTTCAAATGTACGAGGGGGACAGAAGAGAGAGAGACACAGAGAGAGGAAGAGATAAAAAAAAGAGAGTTAGAGAGAAACAAATGATTCAGCCAATTTTCTAGACAGAATGGGGCCAATTGCACAATCTTTTTTAAAGGAATTACTTTATTATCTAGGAAATAGGTACTTAGAAATCTTCTAATTCTACTGGCATTTCCGACTTCTGAAAACAAAAACGAAAAAAAATCCCTAAACTTATTCTGATTTCCGAGTACCTACATTTATCTGTAAAAATTATTTTTTTTTTTTTTAATAACAATTTTTAAAATTCTATTAGAAAAGACAATATTTATACAATAATTATACAAGCTGAAAAACCTTGCACTATCTTGCCGTAAAGGTTTTTGCTAGTGGCTGGCGTTGTATTTGCATTTTTGTAACTCCTTTCTTAGTGCGCATGCGCACACATATACCCAAAAAAGACATTTAGCTCAGCTGTTTGAGAGCCGCGTTGATTATGAATAATTGTAGATGAATTTTTGTATGAAGATTAAAAATTAGACACAAAATTAAAAACTCTGTAAACAAAAAAAAAACACTGCCAATTATGGACATGAAACTTCCTCGTGATTGCTTCACATTGTAAACACGTGCCAATTTTGAGATTTTATAGAAAATTACTTGTATCTCCAAAACGGCTCAACCGATTTTCTTCAAATTTGTTTTATATGGTAGAATATCGTTTTTTCTACATTCTAGATTCCACAAAAAATTCTGTATCGGCAAGTCGTGGTCCTTATTTTTTACTTTTTTGTCCAAAATTTCGGATTTTCTTAAATATCAGAGTCAAATTATAATTAATATGAATAACCTATGTAAAGCAATAATATGCATATTCTTACAAAATTTCATCGAAATCAAATGTACCGTTCACGAGATATAAGCGTTTAAGTAAAAAGTTAGTGGTCAGGCGCATGGTCTCTTTCACCCAGAACCGCTGGTATGAATTCGATGAATTTAAAATGGGACCATCTACAGAATGTCTCCTAGATGTGTGCAAAATTTCATCAAAATCGGTCTAATAGTTTCCGAGATTTGCGCGTTACAAGGAATCGTTTTAACAGACCGACGGATCGACAGACCGACAGACCGATAGACGGACACAAAACCAAATTTACTCAGTAGGTTATGAAACGTCCAGAAATATGAAAAAAATTGAAATCGGAGCAAAAAAATATTTTTTTTTACAAAAACGAACACAATACTTCCGATTTCTAATATTAGAAATTTCTCGGAAGTAATATAATATAATTTTATATTGTATATAAATGAATGTCTAAAATTTTGTAGAATTTCTACAACATTTAAAATGTTTTATTTTCTCAAGTAGATATTTTGGAAGAGTTTAGCAGAAACTTCGCTTACTGCTAATGACTAGGAGAAAAATGCTTCCACTACAACATCTTACGTTTTGGTGACAGTCTGTAAGGAAACTTTTCCGCAAGTGTCTTTTTGTATTTTCGCATTCTTAAACAAAATTAAGATGATTCAGTTTCAATCCGTTCTTTTATTCTTTGAAGTATCAAGCACAGAATAAATCTATGTATGCTTTGTATCAGTTTAAGATGAATATATTTGCATATTTGTACATTTTGAACTGGTTTAAGTTGAATCCATTTGCATCTATGTATTATTTTAACATGTTCAAGTTGAATATACTTGCAACTATGCGTAGGTACAGTTTAAACTGGTTTAAGATGAATATACATTTATGCATATAATGTATTATTTTAACATGTTCAAGATGAATATATGTGCAACTCTTTGAACTGGTTTATTAATTGAATCTATTTGCATCTATGTATTGTATTATTATTTGAATATGTTCAAGATCAACATGAATCTATACTGTATTGTTTCAATTTTTTAAAAAAAAAATAGTTCTTAATAAATAAAAAAATATCTCTGAGTATTGTTTAAACAGATTAAACTAAATAGAATCTATGTAGAAAGAGAGCACTAAAAACAGAGAGAGAGAGAGAAAGAGAAAATATAGGAAGAAAAAGAAGGAATAATGTGAGAAAACATAAAAACTGTAAGTGCATAGCAGGAGCACCTTATATTTTATTTTACATTTTCTGAATTGAATATAGAGATACGAGTGATACCTAGGAAGATGGGTAGTGTTGAATGCACAAGAACTAGGTTACACGAAATGGTACCGTGGGGGACTGGAGGTTAACTAGACAGAGACTTGTTTTCACTATTTTCGCACTACCTATCTACCCTTAGAACAGCTAATTCAAATCCCAGCAGAATCATTTAGTTCTATGTCTTCGCAATAAGAAACAGGTTGTTGTTGATATTGTTGTTGTTGTTGTTGTTGTTGTTATTGTTATTGTTGTTGTTGTTGTTGTTGTTGTTATTGTTGTTGTTGTTGTTGTTGTTGTTGTTGTTGTTGTTGTTGTTGTTGGTATTGTTGTTGTTGTTGTTGTTGTTGTTGTTGTTGTTGTTGTTGTTGTTGTTGGTATTGTTGTTGTTGTTGTTGTTGTTGTTGTTATTGTTGTTGTTGTTGTTGTTTTTGTTGTTAATGGTGGTTTTGTTGTTGGTGTTGTTGTTGTTATTTTTGTCGTTCATGGTGTTGTTGTTTTCAATTGAGTTGTTATTCTTGTTGTTATAATGTTTCTGTTTTTTATTATTTCAAATTTTTTCAGGTGATGTAGATGTTTTCCAATTGAGTTTATTTTTCCAAGAAAAAGGGGATGAAAAGTGCATTGAGTTTCGCGTTTTTTATACAACTAATACAAACAAGCATCTGTTTTTTTTTTTTAGATTTTACAGTGAACGTTGGTGATTTTCAATAATATCTCCTTCTTTCTCGGAAAATGCATTGAGGTTCATGTTTTCATGTATGTACAATTGTACAACTAATATAATAAAAAATAAAATAGCCTTTATTAAGATGTGAATTTACAATACAAGTTATTTACATACATAGTTATTTCATATTTTATTCAATTTTATACACATACAAAAAATATTTTCATTAATATAATATACTCATTTAATTGAAGGACTCAAACCGTTTAATAACTTACAAATTTAATGAAAGTCAACAATGTTTTCGGTGTCACCGTACAAGTCTTCACCTCGCTGTTCGTTGCTTAACTTTAGCGATCAAACAAGTACATAATAGAGTCGAATCTGGATATGAAGAATTCAAGGGACTGGAAATTTTTGCTCTTATATCCAGGTTTCTCTTACAAAGATGTTATTTTTCCATATACTCGTACATACAGGGTCTTCAGAAAGTACCTTTCCTATGTAGATATTTCATAAAGCGACCACCCTGTATATAATGTACATAGAGGGGTAAATTAGACCTGAAAATTGTTCTCTTATATTCTGGTACGACTATATAAAAAAAGTTAGTTATCATATTTGTTTTAATCACTTTCGTGATATCACAACTACTCAAATTCGCTTTACTAAATCTTCGCTGAACCAGGAACTTGATCCACCAACCTCCAGGTTACAAGTCCGCCGCCTTATCGATCAAGCTACTGATGTCGGTGGTTCGACAGTATTATATTTTTTGTTCAATCTCTTCTTCAATATTGTATATGCTCATGGGGTGGTGCGTATAAAAATACCATTGACCCATTACGTAGATCACAAAATATATTGCTCAGGATTATTTTAAAAAAAGATAGAATGTTTCATTCAGATACTTTATATACATCATTTGAAGTCTTTAATCTAGAGCAATTATATTTATACAAACTTACACTTTACACAATAAAATACAGTGACATATGGACAGAACATAATTACACTCACACTTACAATACAAGACAATCAGGACTATTACAAATTACACAAATACATAAATCACTTACCCAAAGACATTTCTTTTATTTAGGACAAAAACTTTTTAATATATTACCAACAGAAATTAAAGTTTTGAAAAATGTACCACTCCTATTGAAAAACAGAACTAAAAAATACATCCTAACTAACCAAATAACATTACAAAAATTATTACCACTGGCATGATTCCTTTTTTTCTTTCTTTTTTTTTTTTTTCTTCTTCTTCTTCTTCTTCTAGGCTTTTTTTTCCTTTTTCTCTTCTTGATCTCTTCTTGATTTACTTTACTTTTAAATTTTACATATAAAAAAAATCTTTTCTACTTGTTGTTACTCTTTAACTTAACTTCATGATAACTCTTTTTTTTTCCTTGTATCCCGCCACCAGATTTAATCTGAATGGGGTACAAAATACTTCCATATTAATTTATCTTTAAAATAGTCTCATTTTAAATGTATTAAAATATGAAGTTTGTATTGGAGACTTAAAATATATAATAAAAGTAATATATTTAAAAAAAAAAAAAAAAAAATATTCAACGCTGGAATATGACGTAGGTATATAACTATCGACGCTGGTATATGACGTAAGTATACATAGAACTATAGTTATAGTCCTCCTGCTTGTAAATGAGATGGAGATTGGTTTTCCCTCTTCTCGCTAGAGTCGCTAGTGAGGGGTAAGGGGTTTCCGGAATTTTCAAATCAATCCAACATGGCGGCGGGATTTTCATTAGAAAAGATGACATGGGGAAGAACTTGATTGACACGTTGGTCGGAAGACGAGGACATTAATTTTCTTTCCGACTTTCCTTTTTTTTCATAGATAAAAGAATCGTTGTAAAAATAATGGTAGGATTGGAAGAATAAGTAGAAGAAGAAGAAGGAACAAAATTTCCAGTGCTGACTTGACAAGAAAGCCGATTTTTTTCGTTTTGTCTTGTTTTTAACGTCGCTTTCAACTGCAGGGTGAAGGGTCATATCAACACGACGGGGGCATTACCCTCCATTCGCAGGAAACTCACAAACCTGTTACCCACATCAACCTCCCTCAGCCTTAATGCCAGCATCACAGAGTCTTCATCTCATTGGACGTTGCTCAACTTGGGTAATCCTACGAGAACCGGTGTATTCAACAATGGCGAATTTTTTCTGCTCTGTAGGTACTTGGACGCTCGGGGTCCACTCATACCTCGTGAGGAAAAATAAATAGCTGCTTTAATCTGAGCAGCGACCGGTGGCAGAATTATGGGCAAAAATAATATACTTGGGATATTTAAAAGTCCTATAGTTCTGCTCAACTCACTGAAATTCTGATACAATAACACAAAGAAACACATTCATTATTTATGAGGAAAAATGAGTAGCTGCTTTAATCCAAGCAGCGACCAGTGGCGGAATCATAAGCAAAAATAAGATACTGGGATATTGAAAAGTCCTATAATTCTGCTCTACTCACTAAAATTCTGATACAATAACACAAAGAAACACAATAGATGAATTATTTATTAGTTTACATGAAAATTCAATAGAGAGAAAGTATATTTATTTATATACGGCCGTGTGACGACTACGTCACTTGACTACGAAGTCCGGCTTTCTGGACATTTTTTTTAAACAAGATTTTTACAAGATTTCAAGTTAAAGGTGGAACATTTTTATCAACATTTTTTTTTTATAAATTTGTTTGGTTAATGGAATAAGTGGTAGTTGAGAATATGAACTGAATCTTTCAAGATTTTTAAACTCATATCAATGATCTTCTTATTGGGGATTCCCAGATCACGCAACACTGAGAAGGTGAAAGAAGGTATTGCACCTCGTGCTCCAAATAAAAGTCCTATCACCTTGAACTTGTTGGCTTCTATTTGATATCTACGAGCAAGATCCCCAATACACGGCTCGTAAATGGATTTCTTTTCTCTGTCCACTTCATCAGCTTGAGAAGCATTTTTTTCAAATCTTACTGTTGGGTCAAGAATGAGCACTTGACTAGAATCTGATTTCACAGCAATAATATCGCAACGACGAGTTGAAGAGTCATCCGAGAGACAGCTGATTTCCTCGTCAACATTCCATCCAAGGTGACGCATTTCACTTGCAATAGTGGACCTCACGGTGTGGTGGCGAGTATTTCGGAGGAGCTCACTCTTGCGGCAGGAACCAAGTACATGGGGGAGGGTTTCTATCTCTGTGCAGCCAGAGTGGCGACACAGGGTTGTACCAGTGGTCCTGCCGGGAATTGCTCGAACTCCGGCAATATTTGCTGACATCTTGAGGGCTGCAGTCCATTCACTTGAAGATAGAGTTTGTTTATCATAAACCCACTTATTACATTTTGTTGTTTCTTTATAAACAGCCACTCCAATTCCTCTTAAAGACATGTTTGCCCACTCATCAAAAGCACGTACCCGCAAAACTTCACGCATCATCTTTACTGTCAAGCTATTCTCTACTTGAAGTCCATTGCACGCAACAACAATTTCATTTTCACAATTGCGAAGAAGCTTCAAAAGAGGATTATTAGAGTCGGATAATTTTTTTAGGATATTGATATTCTGGAGAGAAGCTTCCCACTCTGCTTTCATAATTCCCAATCCACGATATTTTTTAGGGCCATATATCATACCGTTCGGCGTATCCATCGGAATACTCAGAATCTCTTTTACAGCATTTCTCGTTTGAATGTCAACATCTTTCAGGAAACGAGAGGGAATCTTGTCAAGAGGCGCACACTGAAGAGGGTATATAAGGATTGGCCAGATGTATTGGTTGATCACATTAAGTTTTTGGCTTGGTTGGAGTAGAGGTGATTCTGCTAGGTTTTGAAGTTTTGATGTCAATTGTGACATTAGGGTAACAGGATCTAATTGTATTTCATCAGAAAAGTTTGTTCCAAGGTATCGGACGGTCTCATGATTATCTATAGTTTTGATGATTCCTCTGTATGAGAATATATTTTCCTTTGTCAATTTTCCTTTCGATAAAAATATTGCTTGACTCTTTACTGGGTTCATGTCTAGTCCTATCTCCTTTAATTTTATATCCACCATGTTTATAAGAGCAGATGCAGCTTCCTTATTTCTTGCTACAATTGCGAGATCATCAGCAAAAGCAAGGAGTGATAGTTGTTCGGATGTAGTTATTTCATATCCATATGCTTCTTTAATAGAATTTTCATTTTGTTCTCTTACTATGTGGTCAATTGCCAATGAAAAAAAGCAACGGAGAAGTAGGAGCCCCTTGTGCCACGCCCCTTTTGATTTCAATAGGGTTAGTCTTTTCCATTTTATTTTCAACTATAGTTGTGTTATTTTTAACAAAAGCCATTATACATTTCACTAGACTAGAAGGTGTTCCAGATGATTGAAGAGTCTTTTCAATGTGTATATGTCCAATCGAATCAAAGGCCTTTGAAACATCTAGAAATGCAATGCAAAGGTCTTTTTTCTTTGATTTCGCATCTTTGAGACATCCGTTGATAAGTGAAGCATTGATGTGTGTTCCTGGTCCCATTTTGAATCCGCGTTGTTCTGGAGCAGTGGAAGTATAAAAACTCAATTTCTTTTCTAAGCATTTCTCAATGACTCGACGAACTAATGGATAAATGGTAATTGGACGATAATTCTTGGGGTCTGAAGAGTCTCCGTCCTTGTGAATAAGAATAGTGCGTCCCTGGCAAAAACATTTAGGGATCACAGAAAACTTAATAATAACATTAGCCAGAGTTGCAATTGTCTTAGAACAGTCTGTTTGTTTTAACGCTCGAGGAATCACACCATCAAACCCAGCGGAGCTGTCAAAATTCACACTCTTAATTGCGTTTTCTATATCTTCTTTAGTTATCAGTACATCAGACTCATCAAGAGGAGTATTCAAATAAGATTCTCGGCATTTATCATTGGGAGTCGTAAGTTTATCTTGAAAGTAACTATGAATACTTTCTGTATTGAGTCTGTTTTGTTTTGATTTGTTTTTATCAAGGATTGTTCTAACTACGTGTCTTCTACGGTTATAATACATAAACTGAGCTTTTTCATAGTCATATTTTGCTTTTCTTCTGTCACGCTCAGCTTTACTTTTTCTTGCAGGATTTCGACTTTGCTCCATTGTAAATTCTGTTTGATTCCGTTGTCTTCGTCTTCTTTCAAAATGTTTGGAAGCAGGATGTTTTGGACCAGGAAGGATCTTTATAGCTTCTTTAAGAGTTTTATGTAGATCAATGCATTTTTCCTCTAGAAGGTCTTCATTTAATGTTGAAGAAAGCATAGAATCGAAGTCACGAGCTAAACCTGCAAGTTTTGATTGAATAATTACATTCTGATTAGCTGAGGAATCGGAATTTAAATTCACTTGTTCAAATGTTTGATCCTGTGATCTTGACTGCTCATATCGTTCATTTCTTTGTAGTCTAGACTGAGAGGGATGGGCAGAATTTATATGATTTAACAAACCAGTTCCAACAACATAATGTCCCATACAATGAGGGCATTTTTGGCGAGGACGATCATCGTCATGTATAGCAGTAGGTAAAATATCCGCTGAGACTTTTGAAGTACTGTTTATGTTTTTATTATTGTGGTTATTTGACGATGTAGGTGAACTTTGAGAATCAGGAACAAGGTTTTGTTGGTTTTTATGTACTTTACTTGTATGTATCAGTAATCCTTTTTTCTTAAAATATCTATGGCAAATCAAGCATTCTTCTTTATTTTCTGTTACTGCACTATTTTCTAAATCATCATTTGATTCCATTTTCTTTATTTTCCGAGGGAGATGAGGGACACGCGGAGTAGTAGTGGCAGTAGTAGTAGGAGGAGGAGTAGAACATGGAGGACACTAGCATACAAACAAACCTGAGGATGGAGAGGAGAAGATGACACTCAGGTGCTTGTCTACAGGACAGGGACAGGGAGGAGGAACACACACACACGGGACTTGCTACACACCTGAGGATGGAGAGGAGAAGGTGACACTCAGGTGCTTGACTACAGGACAGGGACAGGGAGGAGGAACACACACACACGGGACTTGCTACACACCTGAGGATGGAGAGGAGAAGGTGACACTCAGGTGCTTGACTACAGGACAGGGACAGGGAGGAGGAGGAGAAGGTGACACTCAGGTGCTTGTCTACAGGACAGGGACAGGGAGGGAGGAGAGAGGTGACACTCAGGTGCTTGTCTACAGGACAGGGACAGGGAGGAGGAACACACACACGGATTGCTACCCAGGAGGAGAGGAGAGGTGACACCAGGTGCTTGACTACAGACAGGACGGGAGGAGGAGGAGAAGGTGACACTCAGGTGCTTGTCTACAGGACAGGGACAGGGAGGAGGAGGAGAAGGTGACACTCAGGTGCTTGTCTACAGGACAGGGACAGGGAGGAGGAGGAGAAGGTGACACTCAGGTGCTTGTCTACAGGACAGGGACAGGGAGGGAGGAGAACACACTCACGGGCTTGCTACAACCTGAGGAGGAGAGGGAGAAGGTGAACACACTACACGGGACTTGCTACACGACGGAGGAGGAGAGGAGAAGGTGACACTCAGGTGCTTGCTACAGGACAGGGACAGGGAGGAGGAGGAGAAGGTGACACTCAGGTGCTTGTCTACAGGACAGGGACAGGGAGGAGGGAAACAGGTGACACTCGGTGCTTGCTACACTGGGACGGGAAGGAGAAGGTGACACTACAGGGCTTGCTACAACCGAGGACTGGAGAGGAGAAGGTGACACTCAGGTGCTTGACTACAGGACAGGGACAGGGAGGAGGAGGAGAAGGTGACACTCAGGTGCTTGTCTACAGGACAGGGACAGGGAGGAGGAGGAGAAGGTGACACTCAGGTGCTTGTCTACAGGACAGGGACAGGGAGGAGGAGGAGAAGGTGACACTCAGGTGCTTGTCTACAGGACAGGGACAGGGAGGAGGAGGAGAAGGTGACACTCAGGTGCTTGTCTACAGGACAGGGACAGGGAGGAGGAGGAGAAGGTGACACTCAGGTGCTTGTCTACAGGACAGGGACAGGGAGGAGGAGGAGAAGGTGACACTCAGGTGCTTGTCTACAGGACAGGGACAGGGAGGAGGAACAAGACACACAGGACTTGCTACAACGAGGAGGGGCAGGGAAGGTGACACTCAGGCTTGACTACGGGACTGGAACAGTGAGGAGGAGAGGAGAAGGTGACACTCAGGTGCTTGACTACAGGACAGGAAGGAGGAGGAGGAGAAATGACACCAGTCACACGGACATTGGTAGGAGTATGAAAACACCTTTTTGTAAAATGTAAAATTTATTTATAAAATTTGGAAATTTCGGGAGCGGAAAGTTTCGATGATGCTTGGATGGAAGTTGCTGGCCGTCTCATCTGAAATCAGGAGCGGATATCCTAGCTAATGCAACTTGCAAATAATACTGGTCGGAAAATATAAAGAGAATCCGTTCTGGAGAGAAACCATTCCGAACAGACACTGGGGAAATCCATTTATTATTTTTAAGAGACACAAACAGAGAGTGATAGAGAGAGAGCTGAGAGAGAGAGAAAGCAGAGGGGAGAGGGGGGGGGGGGGGTGGAGCTGTCCGTTAATAATGTGATTAATACTGCTTGCAGAAAATGACGTTTTAATCCAATTTTGTAAACAAAGGGAGATCTTTTGCTCTGAAAATATGAAATAATATTCCCGCTATAATAAAATATACTATAGATTATAGATACCTACCTATCTCTTAATAATCTGTTTCATTGAAATCTCCATCAATATAATTTCAGTTATTTCTATAATGTTAATATATTTTATGTTAGCCTTATGGACTTCAATTTATTAGAGGCAGGTATTTACCTGGTTGCATTTTTCTTATGTCTACAAAATCTTATAGGTCTTTTTTTTCTACTAAGAATATCATCGTCTTCCGGGCTTCGGACACCTTATCGTTCAAAATTACGTCCCTTTGAAATGATGTCAGAAATCGTTTCAGAACTTAGAAAAAAAAAGATATTAAATTTATATTTCCACTATTTGACGTAAAATTTAACAAGGTTCTAGGGCTCAGAAAATAAAATAAAAAAATATCATGGAAATCCTTACGATAGATTCTTTTGATCGATCCAATAAAAATACAGCACTTTATTATTTATAGGATTATGGGATAAGGAAAGTAAAAGGAGGTGCAAGTGATCCATTTAAAACAGGATTAGATTTTATCTGAATGGTTATAGTTATCATATTTGTGTTAATCACTTTAGTGATATCACAACTAATCAAACAGAACTAATCAAATGAAAATACGCTGAAACCGGGACATGTCTGCCACCTTATCAATGAAGCTACTGAGGTCGGTTATTTAACCTAAAGGAATCAAATCACAGACCTCAGTTTAATCTAAATATTATAGACAATATACACGCTGAAAAAGGATTTTTTAAAAAGTTTGTATAAAAACCATTCGCATAAAAACTATAGTAATTTAGCATATTTTATGCTAAAAAAATCAATTTTTTCGCGTTTATACATAATTTTAGCATAATTTACACAAAAAGAGCCGTTCGTATAAAAATGGCTTTAGCATAAAAGTTTTTTATACTAAAATTAGCTTAATTTTATACAACAGGTTTTAATGACGTCATCTCATGTATGCTAACAGTGCCACATGTATGCTAAGAGAAGCTTTTTATGCGGAACATGTATAGTGAAGTTCGTATAATTTCATGCTAACAAAATCTTAACATAAAATAACTGTTTTCTTAGGGTAGCATAAATACTTTAGCATGAATTATATGCTAAACTAGTCCAGCTCCCGCATGAATGAGTACCCGGGTTCGAACCCTGACGGGGGCAATAATTTGCAACCGTGATGGTTTGGTTACTGTTTAAGTTACTGACGAGGGTTCTACATTTAGCTGGGGATACTACAATACGTATTATATTATAATGTGATATACCTTTACAAAAAATTAATCATATAGAAACCTTGATAATATTTTCAAATGTGTTTCGCCCATGTTAAATAATCCTTAAACGTAATTCCCGGGAATATTATCTAATACCTATATTATTCTTAGCTTTTGTGTTGTAATTACTCAAACAGATTCCGTGGGAAACACATTAATATACCTTTAAACCTACCTGTTATACCTACCTGAGCGTTGCGTAGCTTATATAAATAAATGAAATAGTGCTATGGGCTAGACTCGAGAAATGGACTCTGAAATCTATTAATATTAGGTAATAATACACAATGGAAGGATTTTAGAGGCAAAGGTTAAAGGTATATTTAACGGTGATGAGGCTTTCGGAAATTTAAAGCATATATACCTATATTATGTTATGTATAACCACACCACTCATATTGACCAACGGCGACGTATCAATTGGGTCACTAATGGAGAGAGGTCATCCTCTGTTTTTGCATGGATCGCAGGTATACGAGTGAAAGAACCTTTTTTAATGACATTTGGAACATTTGAACTGAACTTCGAAACACCTATGTGGAGTATAAAGTATTGTGTGTACAATTCATATACCTGATGTTAATATACGACGGGACCAGCTCCCACAGCACATGGCTCAGTGGTCTTTGCACTCGTTAGACCCGGGCTCGAATCCCGGCGGAGACAATAATTTGTCAACATGGGTTTGGATGTTTTCGGGACCCATTCAGCCTCGTAACGACAATCTATCTATGGAGGTATTGTCCATAGCGACTTGTCCTCAGCAATTACAGAAAAGATGGATTATAATTAGATTTGGATGTACTGGAAAAAATCCTACAATGCTGTAGTGAGCACCTATATGAGCACCTATATACCTACAAATTATTAGTGGCCACCTAAATTGGGGAAAAATGATCAACTCAACTTACGGGAGTTCTGCAGCAAAAATGAATGATCTGAGAGCAAAATGTTCGAGAGTAAAATGTTATAAAAATTACCTGAATTACTAAAGACAATTGTTAAACTTTTAACTTTTCATACCAATTTCACAAAAAACCACTTTTTTGCCCAAATATTTTTCATTTGTACTGTGTGTGTGTCTGTGTATGTATGTGTGTGTGTGTTTGTGTGTACTGTGTGTGTGTGTACTGTGTGTGTGTGTGTGTGTGTATGTATGTGTGTGTGTACTGTGTGTGTGTGTGTGTATGTATGTGTGTGTGTACTGTGTGTGTGTGTATGTATGTGTATGTGTGTATGTATGTGTGTGTGTGTGTTTGTGTGTACTGCGTGTGTGTATGTATGTGTGTGTACTGTGTGTGTGTACTGTGTGTGTACTGTGTGTGTGTAATGTGTGTGTGTATGTGTGTGTGTGTGTGTGTGTGTGTGTGTGTGTGTGTGTGTGTGTGTGTGTGTTTACGATCCTGAACATAACAGTATCGATGCACACACATAAAGTTATACAAATGAAATATTTGAAGACATAACTTCAAGCCAAATTGGTACACCGCTCGTGCTTAACATAATCTCGGTCGCATGAACCATGCATTTTTCGTACAAAAAGGCACTTTATACTTATTTCCGCATACTTTTTATGTCAACGCAAAATGTTTGCATAAAGTTATACATACAGGAAATTTGAAGACATAACTTCAAGCCAAATTGGTACACCGCTCGTGCTTAACATAATCTCGGTCGCATAAACCATGCATTTTTCGTACAAAAAGGCACTTTACACCTATTTCCGCATACTTTTTATGTCAACGCAAAATGTTTGCATAAAGTTATACATACAGGAAATTTGAAGACATAACTTCAAGCCAAATTGGTACATGGCTCATGCTTAACATAAACTTGGTGGCATGAACCATGCATTTTTCGTACAAAAAGGCACTTTATACTTAATTCTGCATGCTTTTTATGTCAACGCAAAATGTTTGCATAGAGTTATACATACAGGAAAATTGAAGACATAACTTCAAGCCAAATTCGTATACCTCACAGTCTTAGCATAACTGCTATGCTAAACTATTAGCATAAACCATACGTGTTTCGCATATAAAGTAATTGTATGCTACTTTACGCATGCATTTCATGCCAATGAGGGCTGTTCGTATAAAACTATACAAACATAAAAATAAGAGCTATAGATTCATGCTAATTTAACATGATTGGCATTCTTCGTATAGACTTATGTAAAGTCTGCATAATTTTTAGCATAGAAATAGGGCGGTTTGTATGATTTCATGCTAAGGTTTTATGTTTCCAATAAAGATAGTTGTGTTCGGTTCGATCATTTCTTTTTAAGTGTGACAAGGCAAGGTTGTATTAAATACGTTCGTAATGTCAGTGAGCGAATTTTTGGGAGATGATCTAGGTGAAAGAGAGGGACAGTCTACTAAAAAGTGTAAAATGAAATAGCCTAATGATAAAATTAAAACCTTGCTTGAGTTTACAGAAATTACACATTAATTTAAATTTTACCTACCTATTCTAAAAAAATGTACCCAGTTTCTTATTGTTCACAAAGTATCTTAGTTACCTAAAATATTTAGACTTCATGAGAATACGGGACCTAATCATAGAACAGTTTTCTTTGAACAAGAAACCTCCACGATCTGGTTCAAATTGTACCGTTCCAATGACAGCGACAATGATCTGCCTGAAGCATTTTCTTCAAAGAAAGATAAGTCTTACCGAAGCTCCACGTCCGGCTTGCTGTATGAAATCTGGCGAACTCTCAGAAATAAAGGAAAGAAGGAAGGTGTCATCGAGTTCAAGAAGCGAAGGCCAAGTCAGAACCGGGAAAACCAAGAGCAGGAGGACTCGGAGTTGAACAAAAGCATTGCAACAGACACATTCAATATCGTAGGTATGTATATACTTAAACTACAAATAGATAACTTATGACAGACCTCAGTAGCCTGATCAATAAGGCGACGGACTTGTAACCTGGAGGTCGGTGGTTCGAGTACCAGGTTAAGCATATATTTGGTAAAGCGAGTTTGGGTAGTTGTGATCAAAATAGTGATTAGTACAAATATCTTAAAAAAAAGGTATAAATAAAATAATTTTGTAGCTCAGATGTGGGGCTACGTGACTTTTTTTATAACATGTGTTGTTTTGTTTTCAGAAAACACCGTAGTTCAAAACTATCTGCAATGGTTGGAGACTGCTACTCCAATTGATTCCTTCGAGACTATCAAACTCCGTTGGGAGGATACATCAAGGGACAGACTCCAATGTTTGCAGGCGGGCAATGAAAAATTTCAATCAATCATCCAGTACTTCAACACATATCGTATTCTGCGGGATCCTGAAAGAGGACCTGTGTTGGTAAGTTATTTCTTTTTTGATTTTTGATATTATATGAAATTACATTTTTACAATAAGTCCTTAATATTAACTTGAATACTGAATAGATAATTATTATTTACTGACATACGAGTAACATGCCCTAAACCAGCGGTCGGCAACCTGGGGTCCGCGGACCCCCAGGGGTCCGCGAGAGCTAAATTGGGGGTCCGCGAATCCATTTCAGGATTATAAAAAGAAGAAGAAAAATAGCTCATGAACTCGAATCATAAATGGTCCGAAGTACCCTACTTCCCCTTACCTTTTAAACCCCCCCCCCCCCCACGCTTTGGTAATGTGGGGGCCCCTTAAAAAAATTCGAGATAAGCTAGGGGTCCGCATAGTTCAAAAGGTTGCCGACCGCTGCCCTAAACAACCCACACTAAGAAAATCGGTGATTTTCTTGTTATGTGGTATAGTACTATTTTTCTCACTTTATTTTACTTTCAATTCTATTTCTCTCTCTCTCTCTCTCTCTTCCTTTCTTTCTCTCTTTCTTTCGTTTATTTTTCATTTTTTATTTATTTCGATCTCACTTCCTTTTCTCATTCTTTATCTCTTTTTCTTTCTCTTGACTATCAATGATAGTTGATTATTTATCTCGTGTGTTCTTCTCTGTTCTAGATAAACATGGACTTTGACATATTGCATCCTGGAAGAACAACGTGTTTGATTGAAGGTCTTCTCCATCACAGGGACAAGATCATCACCCTAGCAAAAGCCGTGAAGGACAGGGCCTCGGACTGCGCAGTGTCTGCTATTGCTGCCCTACCTCACATCAGTTCCCGCCACAAAAAAGGTGAAGTGTCACTCTTGGAAACCATCAAGGTCTGAAGTTTGCGAGGGATTCATAATGCATGTGTCCAGTCCTTCTAACATTGAAACCTGCAGGGTGAGTCGGATCGAAAAATTGACTAAAATGTACAGACCTAAAATGTATGTAGGTGATTTTAAAAATCCAACCAATGTTTATTGTGTTGTGGATGACATTTTACAACCTCAAAATTCAATTGTAGCAGCTGTAGATCTTTGTTTCAAGATTTTCTTTGTAACACATTGTAATTACCCAGAAGAGAGTCAACATCTGTGGCTTACACTCCAGCTAGGTTTCTACGAAATATCCACCAAGTATGATAAGATTCATGCACCGACTACTAAACTTTTAGCTGACCTTGCATTAATGCCTAAAGCAAATAGAGCAGCCAGGGCATCTAGGTAGGTAATTTGTCTGCTCAAAGTAGGGGAATGTCGGGGACTAAAGGAGGTTACGTTTAATTAAATTTCCGACCATCAAAGTCTCGGTTTTACAATCCTCTTTTTGAGCTGTTAAACTTGCTCTATTTTCTGCTCTCTTCCTCCAATATTTGAAAACATTTTCTTTTTGTCTTTTCCATTTTGCCCCACCTTCCCCTACATGTGTCAGCCCCCTATACAGAGAATTTTTTTATATACTTTTTTAGTTTAGTTTACTTGTAGGTACAAATTTTGAGCTCCTTTATCGTATTTTTTGTTGTTTTATTCTATTTCAATTTGCTTACTATTATATATTTGTTTACTAATAGTCACCGTGGCAGAGTGAGTTAGCGCGCTAGGCATTGCACGCATGGTGACCTGGGTTCGATTCCCAGCGGGGCAGGAATTTTTCTGCTCTGTACTTGGATGTTCGGGGTCCACTCATACTTCGTGAGGAAAAATGAGTAGTTACTTGTATGAGTAACGACCAGTGGCGGCATTACCAGAGTAAAAAGAAATGAATGTAATAGAATAATTCGAAAAGTAAAGGAGGCTCTTAGTAATGCTGCGCTACACACAAAAGTTGTGAAGAGGCTTTGTGCTTCACCACAAATAAAATCATACATATATTTGTTTACTATGCTCATTTGCGAGGACTGTCAAAAATTGTTCCAAACTATTTTTTCATAATTATTGTAAGCAGGACTCATGTCCTGTACGTGCTAGAAATGGTAATTACCATTTGACAATTCCCATTTTACCGCTCCCCGATAATGTAACATATAAGTTGTATTTTTTCTTAAATGTTTATATAGTGTAATATCTGCAAATAAAAAGTTGTTGATGTGTAATTTCTGTAAATTTAAAAATTGTTAATGTGTAATTTCTGTAAACTTAAAAATTGTTGATGTGTCATTTCTGTAAATAAAGAGTGTAATGTGTTGTACATTATATTTACTTGAATTGAATTCTTCTTCATTTTCCACACATAGGGCAATACATATATCCTATGACTTTGTATGACTAGGAATATGCATGTAGATGACTTCCGTCCGAGTGCAAAATATTTATGCACTTAGTCGGAGGCTATCCTGCAAATTTCTGTACATTCAAATACATAGGTATATGTATAGCTGTATGCAAAAGTATGCATACAGCTATACGTATCATACGTATAGCTGTATGCATACTTTTGCATACTGCTATGAGAACGTTCGCATATTGAATATGCGAACGTTGGCATAGTGACTATGCCAACGTTAGCATAGTCACTATGCCAAGGGTCGCATAGTGACCATACCAACGTTCGCATATTGTTATGCCTACTTTGCATAATAGTTAGCATAACACTATGCCAACGTTAGCATGCGGTTTTTAACAGTATGCCTACTTCGCATAACAGTTAGCATAACACTATGCCAACGTTAGCATGCGGTTTTTAACAGTATGCCTACTTCGCATAACAGTTAGCATAACACTATGCTTACTTCGTATACTGGTATGAAAATGACACAGCAAGTATGCATAATCTTTATGATAGGCGAATTACTTTATGCTAAGATACGTATAATGTTATGTTAAACAAATGAAATTCAGAGCATAGACTATGCAAGTTAAACATGTTATTATGCTATCAATGAATTGAATTGAATTGAACAATAGCATAACTTTATACATCCGTTGGCATAAAAGTAATGACGTCACAACTATGACGTCACGACTTTTGACAAATTTCGTTAGCATAAATTATGCTAACCACTTTATGCTAAAGTCGAAAATATCGCGTATGCTAACTTTGCAAGGGTCCCCCGTATGTTTAATTAATCACAATACTATGTTAAATTTCGCAGTTGGTTTTTCACCGTGTAGACTATAATATCTTTAATCTAAATGGATTTAAGCTGGATGGACTCAGACTATATTTTTTTCTTTTTTTGTTTAACAATATTCCCCTCAACTAAGAATTAATTCGTAAAAAAGAAGTGAAAGAGAAAAAGAGAGACATTTGGAAAAGTAGAGAAAGAAATGAGAAGGAGAGGAGAAAGAAAAAGAGAAAATTGAATATGATGGTTCATTTTATTTAATACACTAAGTTTTGTCTTGAAAATATTTCCCAAGCTTATGCAAACTCTATCCATCTCTCTTTTTTTTACAGAAAAAGTGGCAAATGATGGAGAGAGGGAGAGAGGGCCGGAGGAAGATGAAGGTGATAGAGAGGGAGGAGAGGAGAAGGAGAAGAAGGAGAAGGAGAGAGAGAGAGAGAGAGAGAGAGGAGAGAGAGAGAGAGAAGAGAGAGAGAAAGAGAGAAGAGAAAGAGAGAGAGAGAGAGAGAGAGGGTGGGTATAGAGGGAGAGAGAGGGAAGGATAGAGAGACAGTGGGAGAGAGAAGAAAGAGAGAGGGAGAGAGGGAGGGGGAAGAGAGACAACATTTGACATGGCTGTTGCTGAAAAACAACTGAACCGTACTATAAAATCTCTGTAATTGTACGTGGGTGCTCAATTCTCTCTCCCTCTACCTCCCTCTCTTTTTTATCTCTGTCTCTCTCTCTCTATTTTTTTATCTCTCTGTCTTTCTCTCCTTTTGTTTTTCATTAGTTCATTCTTATAGAGCTCACTCTCTCTCAATTATCTCTAAAGCAAGAGAGAGGAATCTCCCTCTCCTTCTTTTCCGAAAGAGAGATAAAGAGAAATAAACTGTCATGACACCACACAACATTCCTTATTCCTTTTTCATCGAAAAAAAGTCCAATTTCACCAGTGGTTACTGACTGGTAACAGTTAACGAAATATTATTATGTATTAATATCAAATTCGTCACCTCAAAATTATTGGAATTGATATGACACAACTCGCATCTAGGATTAAAAAAAAAAATAGAATGGTGTGATAACACACGACTATTCTTATCCCTCGGAAAGAAGTCAAATTCCGGCACTGGTGACTGAACGATAACAGTAGACGAAAAATGAATATCAAAATCGTAAATCAGCACCTCAAAGTTATTGGATTTGATAATTATGTCACAACCTCATAAGTATAAGATGAATAATAAAAAAGTTAGTCCAAGTAAGTAAAAACAGATAAGGAAAGTAAATAAGAGACATAAGGAGAAAAAAAAACACATAAGGAAAGTAAAGAGACATAAGAAAAGTAAAATCAAATAAGGAAAGAAAAGTAAAGAGACATAAGGAAAGTAAAACAGATAAGGAAAGTTAAATCAGATAAGGAAAGAAAAGAGAGATAAGGAAAGTAAAGAGAGATAAGGAAAGTAAAGAGAGATAAGGAAAGTAAAGAGAGATAAGGAAAGTAAAAACAGATGAGGAAAATAAAGAGAGATAAGGAAAGTAAAAACCAATAAGGAAAGTAAAGAGAGATAAAGAAAGTAAAACAGATAAGGAAAATAAAGAGACATAAGGAAAGTAAAAACAGATAAGGAAAGTAAAGAGAGATAAAGAAAGTAAAAACAGATAAGGAAAATAAAGAGAGATAAGGAAAGTAAAAACAGATAAGGAAAGTAAAGAGACATAAGGAAAGTAAAAACAGATAAGGAAAGTAAAGAGAGATAAGGAAAGTAAAAACAGATAAGGAAAGTAAATAAGAGACATAAGGAAAGTAAAAACCGATAAGGAAAGTAAAGAGAGATAAAGAAAGTAAAAACAGATAAGGAAAGTAAATAAGAGACATAAGGAAAGTAAAACAGATAAGGAAAGTAAATAAGAGACATAAGGAAAGTAAAAACAGATAAGGAAAGTAAATAAGAGACATAAGGAAAGTAAAAACAGATAAGGAAAGTAAAGAGACATAAGGAAAGTAAAAACAGATAAGGAAAGTAAAGAGAGATAAGGAAAGTAAAAACAGATAAGGAAAGTAAAGAGATAAAGAAAGTAAAAACAGATAAGGTAAATAAAGAGACACAAGGAAAGAAAAACAGATAAGGAAAGTAAAGAGAGATAAGGAAAGTAAAAACAGATAAGGAAAGTAAAGAGAGATAAGGAAAGTAAAAACAGATAAGGAAAGGAAAGAGACATAAGGAAAGTAAAACAGATAAGGAAAATAAAGAGACATAAGGAAAGTAAAAACAGATAAGGAAAGTAAAGAGAGATAAGGAAAGTAAAAACAGATAAGGAAAGTAAAGAGATAAAGAAAGTAAAAACAGATAAGGTAAATAAAGAGACACAAGGAAAGAAAAACAGATAAGGAAAGTAAAGAGAGATAAGGAAAGTAAAAACAGATAAGGAAAGTAAAGAGATAAAGAAAGTAAAAACAGATAAGGTAAATAAAGAGACACAAGGAAAGAAAAACAGATAAGGAAAGTAAAGAGAGATAAGGAAAGTAAAAACAGATAAGGAAAGTAAAGAGATAAAGAAAGTAAAAACAGATAAGGTAAATAAAGAGACACAAGGAAAGAAAAACAGATAAGGAAAGTAAAGAGAGATAAGGAAAGTAAAAACAGATAAGGAAAGGAAAGAGACATAAGGAAAGTAAAACAGATAAGGAAAGTAAAGAGAGATAAAGAAAGTAAAAACAGATGAGGAAAATAAATAGAAAGGGAAGGTAAAGGCAAAGTAAGTGTTAAGCTACACCTAGACAGTATTAAGCATACAATAAGTTCAGTAATGATGTGCTTTTTCCACGTCACGCCTCGGTGACTTTTCCTTTCACTTCTCTGCCCCACTCAGGCGTGCCTCCCTCAACCTAATTATGCCTTTTAGAGTATCTACGTACTGGCTTGTTCTGCAGGATTACCTGAACATAAATATCAGTGGTTTAAACAGTGAGTAATGCAAGGATTAATCATAAGTAAACGTATATCTCATAGGTAATAAATCTGCCTTCTAACAGACTATCCAATATGGCTACCGTTCTTACCATCAAGAACATGGCAAAATAAATTGATTTGTTATTGTTATGATTTCTTTTGAAATTGAAAGCAACGTTAAACCCACATTAAAAAAAAAAATATTTTAAATAGGTATATGTTTGTATGTATATTTGTATATAAGGGAATATTGAGACGAAAAAAAAAAAAAAAAAAAATACTCGTGACTTCATCCTCCTATGACACCACCATTTTCCATCCAGACAGCCATGTCCCATCCAACACCTCATTAAAATCCCTCCGAGGAAATAAACTCCTTGACTACGACATAGAGAGAGCCCCTCATGACGTTGCTTACTCGCAGAGATGACATAGATGCTGTTGACCCACTTCTCCCATCGATCCTAAGCCCTCTCTCTTCACCCAACCCTCTTCTCTCTCTCTCTCTCTCTTCCTCCTCTTCTCTCTCTCTCTCTCTCTCTCTCTCTCTCTCTTTCTCTCTCCTCTCTCTCTCTCTCTCTCTCTCTCTCTCTCTCTTTCTCTCTCTCTCTCTCTCTCTCTCTCTCTCTCTCTCTTTCTCTCTCTCTTTCTCTTCTCTCTCTCTCTCTTTTCTCTCTCTCTCTCTCTTCTATCTCTCCCACCCTCACTCCCACTCCCAATAAGTTAACATTAGCTTTTAGGAGGTAATAATTATGTATATTTAATTGATGTAAATAAAGTTCATTTATTCAATTAAAAAACAATTCTCCCTCTCTTTTTCTCTCCCACTCCTTTCTATCTCTTTCTCCTACTCATCTCTCTCTCTCTGCCTCCCAATTCTCTACGTCTCCTGTTCTCCCTTTCTCTGTCTCTCTTTCTTCACTCACCTCTGCTTATCTCCTCTCTCTTTCTCTTCCTCTCCCTCTCTTGTTTCTCTCTTTCCTTACTACTCACCTTTATCTCCTTCCACCCCTTTTTCTCTCTCATGCCACCCTCTCTCTCTCTCATCCCCCCTCTCTCCACACACACAGAGAGACGCTAGTTGAGTGGTTGACCCACTTCTCCCATCGATTATAATCTCCTCCACTCTCTCCCCCTACCACATCCCCTCCATCACCCCCTCTCCCGCCCACTGTGTCTCCCTTCCCCACCCATTGCGACTCCTATCCCTTCCCTCTGACCTACCCCCCCCCCCTAATATCAACCTTTTATACCCCCCTCACAACTCCATTACTGAGAGGTCAATAATGAAATTATGATGAACAAATCTATTACAAATGCGAATGACATTCACTCATCGATCTCAGTAGCTTGATCGATAAGGCGGCGGACTTGTAACTTGAAAATGTTGTCCAAGTGGGTCCCCCCCCCTTAATTCCGCGGTAAATCGGGGAAGGGTTCCAAAAAGTTCAAGTTATCAACAACAACAAATTACCGAATTTCAAGTTTCTAGCTTCTGCTGTTCTTGAGATATTTTGTTAACAGACAGACAGTGAGATATAGGTACAGAATTACAGATACCTACATATATCACGGTGGTGAAAGGATTCTAGGGACACCCAGATCCAATGTCTAGGCTCCTTTCATGTCCATTCATTCTATTTGGTTTTAATGTCCTTATTTGATTAATTAATAAATAAAAATGTGTAATCATCGTTAATTTTTATTGTCCTTTAACAATAGTATAATCATAGTAATTATATTTTTAACAGCACATAAAAGTTGGTACTTCAATATCATGAGAAATTACTTTTCTCTCAACACTCTCTCAATCAAACCGTGCATTGGGAGTCCAGTGGTTAAGACGCTAGTCTGGTAACCCCAGGTACTGTAGGGATCCGTTGGTTCGAATGTGATCACAATAATAATACTATCAGGGTTATGTAGGTATTAGAAAACGCTTTGAGCACTAACCTCGCCTGGTGGTTACCTATCTTCCACGAAAGAGTATTATTATTATCTCTTGCTTCACTTCCGCCCTCATTTCCTTAACCTCTCTTTCACCCTAAACCTCTCGCTCAACCCTTTAACCTTTCTTCCGCCCCATAACCTCCCCTTTCTCCCCTAAATCTCCCTCCCCCACCCTAAATCCCCTCACTCATTCTCCCTTCCCTATCTCCAGAGTTTAATTCCCGCTATGACAAAAAGCAATAAAAACTTTCAAAGCTGATTTAGGTTAAATGTACCTATATAGATTTCCACCACCATTACAGCTAGACTTGGGAGCACAAAAAGTGACTCAAAATAATTATGTATCTCACTATCCCTCATTGTTAATCTTGGGGACGACAATCACGAAAAACTTTTTACATTATTTAAAAGTCATGTTAGTTTTGATATCCATAAAATAATAATAGGTAAGGTTTTTTTTTGTAAATATATCATATTATTTTTTTCAATCAGTAATGTGATAATATCACAACTACCACTCAAACTGCTGTATTAAATCTACGCTGAAACCGGGAATTGAACCACCGACCTCCAGGTTACAAGTCCCCCGTCTTATTGATCAAGCTACTGAGGTCGATCAAAGAAATGAAGCACATTAAATTTCACTTCTATGGGTTTCCAGTGAGGATTATATTCTCTACTCAATGTACCTAGGATGCCTGCATTGCTGTTCAAGCGTCCATCACAAATGTACAATATTTTTGGAAAAAATGTAGTTTTGAAATGTAAAGAACCCTATTAAAGAGCCCTTTTCTGTACACTGAATTATGTTTTCACAAGTCATAACTCTTTAACGGTTTAAGCTATAGAGCCGAAATGTTTTTCCAACATCTTTATACTAATAGCAAAACACTAAAATCTACACTGCTATCAATTCTACACATAATTTTTAATATTTTATGGCACTGGATAGCAGCAATAAGTCATGTGAAATAAAAGAAATAGCCGACCTCCGTGTCCTAGTGGTTAAGATCATTGGTTTCTGACCCTAAGGTTCTCGGTTCGAATCCCGGCTGGAGCATAAATTTCTGACCCAGTTTTTCAGTTTCCGGAATGGCATTGATGTAAATTTAAGTGCTCTGTAGTCATTCAAGCGCTTCCGGGTACAATTACTTTTCTTTTTTTAAAAAAAAAAAGAAAAAAAAAAACGGTTCAATAGAGCACAAAAAGAACAAAAATTCACGATGGAATTTGATGCAATCATGAGTCACTTTTATTGCGCTCGAGTGTATAAAGATTCCTTTTCAGCCAAAAGCGTTTTATATCCCTGAGACTGAACCTGATGCAAATATCCACAGGTTGCTCGACGCCTTATTTATTTAATGGGATTCCCGCTTTGCCGTCGAAACTATCTATTCAGTTCAGACGTTTGTCCTGCTCCACTCTTTGGCTTTCGTTCAAATCCTTCAACCATCCTTAATGCATTACCTATAAATTTCAGTGAAAATCCCTCTCGGAAGAATAACGAAATGCATTTCCTGCAACTGGGTTACTGGGTATATCTTCAGTAAGCACAGTGACCTGGGTTCGATTCCAAGTTCTGAAGAAAAAT
>CM044957.1:856112-883612 GCA_024516035.1 Bactericera cockerelli
GCTTTGAGCATAACCTTTAACCTTACCTGGTGGTTACCTTCCAGTTAAAAGTGTTATTATTATTTTTATTGGGACACCGGCCATGAGAAAAAACCTTAATGGTGACAAAATGCCAGGTTTTAGCTAGTATAGAAATAAAATAATGATATCCAATTATAAAATATGCTCATAACATGTACATAATCACAATAAAATAATAATACTATGTAAATTTGAGAAACCAAAAATAACAAAGAAATAAACTGATAGCCAGCAGAAAATGAAGATGGGGCATGGAATACACCAGTTTTCATGAAATTGCCAAAGTTAAGCAATGTCTAACGGGGTTGAATATGGATTAGTGAATGTTATTATGTATTTGTAATCCTTCATGACAATTTATATAGGTACTGCTGTGGCTAATTAGAATTGCTGGGTTGTTTGCTTTGAGAATTATTACCAAAAAACATTGTTATACTTAAATTAAAACAAAATTGACTTGTTAAGACTAGTGAAATTATAAAACACAATAGTGTGGAACACTTTTTTTAAATAGATATAAAATTAACTCAAAATTTAAGGGCCTTCATAGTAATAAGGTGGTAGAGAGAGCACAATAGTTATTATTGTTATTATGAACAGTGCACAGTAAATTGGCCAATTAATTTTAAATCAAGTAATCAGGAAGCATGTCACAAAGTACCTAAACATCATTTTTTAGTGTGGCAGAACCACCTATCAGTGAAATATTCATTTTATAATAATATGTATTGTACATCTAAATAAAATCCACAGAGTGAAAAATTTCACTATCTAGCACTATGCATTCAGCTGTTTCTTTGCTTGAACCAGAACCTTTTTTTAGCCAACCTATGGTCAAGAGATCTTGAGCATAAAAAATTCTGTTTCCCTTAACACATGAGACTAGCATTCATGGTCCTACTTTGGCTTGGCTAGGCTAAGTGAGATTAATATGGGTAGCTGGTATGATTCCAAGTGAACTGAAGGTGTTAATCCCACTGAAGGTCCAGGAACAGCAGAGTGCAGAAAGTTCATTAGGGTCCAAGTGGATGTCTCTAGAAATGGATGGTTATTGTCAGATGAAAAAGGTGATCCAGTATTAACTGCTTCTTGTCCTCTTTCTTCTGTCACGATTTAGACAAACTAAAGAACTATTTTTTGAAACATCTCGAAAGCAAATTTGGAGTTCAGAAATGACAAAGTAAACACTTTCAGTAGTTATAAAAAAGATGTTCAAAACTAATTAAAATATTATTTGTATTTAAAATATGTTCAAATAAATGAAATACCTATTATTTGAGAGAATTATTAATTATTTAAAACAATTCACAAAAATATCACAATTTCTGAATTTCCTTCAACAAAGGACGAGTTTTATCTAAACACTTCCAGTAGTTATAAAAAAGATCAAAACTAAATAAAATGATATTTGTATTTAAAAATGTTCAAAACTAAATAAAATACCTAATATTATTTTAAAAGAATTATTAATTATTTAAAACAATTTACAATCACCAATATCACAATTCTGAAATTACGAAAGATCAAAGATGGCGTCTTCAACAAAGGACGCGTTTTATGTAAACTGGAAAAATATGGAACATTTCCAGCTGACTGGTCAACTGACTAAATTCTACTCATGTCCTAGCTGGACTGAGTCGTTATATTTCCAGCTGACTGCCCAGGTGACTGAGTCTAGATGGATTTTTGTTGGAAATATCCAGGTGGCTGGTCAACTGATTAAATCCATAATGGAAAAATCCAGCTGTCGGGACAGTTGGAGGTCCAGTTGACTTTATACACCTGGATATTTCCACCTTAAATCCAGACTGGAAGTCACCTTCCGTGCTGTCTGGGATGATATTGGAGAGTCTCTTACACAGATCATCTGATGAGCCCCGCTCCCCCTTTTTCCTTGTTGAACAAATTTCCTATTCAGGGAAGAAATAGTACAAGTGTGATGGGAACTCTTCCCTCTTCTCAAACATTAGAAGAAATATTTTAAGTACTTATAACTTTTCAACAAAATTTCGACCTCAGTAGCTTGATCGATAAGCCGGCGGACTTGTAACCTGGAGGTCGGTGGTTCAAGTTCCAGTTTCAGCATAGATTTAGTAAAGCGAGTTTGAGTAGTTGTGATATTACGGAAGTGATTTACACAAATAATATAACTAACTTTTCAACAAAATCAGTTTGAACCTGGATATAAGAGAACTCAAGGGACCGGAAATTTCTTCTCTTATGTCGAGGTTTCTCTTTTATAAGAGGTTATTTTCCTTTGTAGATAGTTAATTTCACCTGGAAATCGTTCTCTTCTAGCAAGGTGTCTCTTGTATCCAGTTCTCTTTTCTCCAGATTCGACTGTAAATGATTCACTTTTTGGATATTGCTTAATTTCATTGGTAGTTAAGTGGTTAACGCGCTAGTCTGTTAATCCAGGTAGCGGAGGGATCCGTTGTTTTGAATCCCACCCAGTGCATGATTTTTTCCTCATTAATTTGAGTTAGTGACCTCATAATAATAACACTCTGATAGTTTAGTTGGTAGAAAATGCTTTAAGCATTAATCTCGCCTGCTGGTTTCCTTCCACTAAAGAGTGTTATTATTATTCTCTTGTATCCAGGTTTCTCTTGTTTCCAGTTCTCTATTATCCACGCTCGACTGTACGAGTAAATGATTCACTTTCTTTTTGATATTGCTTGATTTACAGTCCAACGTTGTGAAGCTGGGCATCCCCATGGTGCCCAACTACCGCGTGGAGAAGGAGCTGTCCGATGACGTCACCATCAGCCAGTGGAACTCGGAGAGCCTGCCCCCGGACGAGTTGTCCATCCAGAACGGGATCCTGACCACGCGGGGCTGCCACTTCCCGCTCTGCATAGATCCGCAGACCCAGGCCCTCAAGTGGATCAAGCAGAGGGAGGAGAAGAACAACTTCAAGGTAAGACAGACGTCAGGTGGATCAAGCAGAGGGAGGAGAAGAACAACTTCAAGGTAAGACAGACGTCAGGTGGATCAAGCAGAGGGAGGAGAAGAACAACTTCAAGGTAAGACAGACGTCAGGTGGATCAAGCAGAGGGAGGAGAAGAACAACTTCAAGGTAAGACAGACGTCAGGTGGATCAAGCAGAGGGAGGAGAAGAACAACTTCAAGGTAGAACAGACGTCAGGTGGCAGAGAATGCCCAGGACATTAACTTCGCCCCAGATTACGAATAGCTCAGTGGTTAAGCACTCGCTTGCCATGCGGAAGGTCCCGGGTTCGAACCCCCGCGCCGTCAAAATTTGTAATCTTAAATTGTTTACAATTTATTGTTTGTAAGGGATACCTTCCGGTGCGCTCGTGTTGACTCAGCACCTAATTGGGAAGTGTTGTGTCACTTCTCGCCCATCAGAGGGGAGGCATACTACGGAATGGGCAGGCTACAACACAGACCACAAGCATCTACAGTAGCTCCTGTTTCATGGCTATGAAATAAAAAAGGCTGTGAAACACTCATCTTTTTTTTAAAAAAAAGGACAGACGTCAAGAGAATGCCCAAGACTTTAACTTCTCCCCAGATTACAAAACAATTTGTAAATGTACAAATAAATATCTTTTATTTAGCTTTTTGTATATATTTTCAAATTGTTCTCAATTTGAACTTCACTTCACCTTGTGTTCCAGATAATCAACTTCACCTTGTGTTTCAGATACTCAACTTCAACTTGTGTTTCAGATACTCAACTTCACCTTGTGTTTCAGATACTCAACTTCACCTTGTGTTCCAGATACTCAACTTCACCTTGTGTTTCAGATACTCAACTTCACCTTGTATTTCAGACACTCAACTTGACCTTGTGTTTCAGATACTCAACTTCACCTTGTGTTTCAGATACTCAACTTCACCTTGTGTTTCAGATACTCAACTTCACCTTGTGTTTCAGATACTCAACTTCACCTTGTGTTCCAGATACTCAACTTCACCTTGTGTTTCAGATACTCAACTTCACCTTGTGTTCCAGATACTCAACTTCACCTTGTGTTTCAGATACTCAACTTGACCTTGTGTTTCAGATACTCAACTTCACCTTGTGTTCCAGATACTCAACTTCACCTTGTGTTTCAGATACTCAACTTCACCTTGTGTTTCAGATACTCAACTTCACCTTGTGTTTCAGATACTCAACTTCACCTTGTGTTCCAGATACTCAACTTCACCTTGTGTTTCAGATACTCAACTTCACCTTGTGTTCCAGATACTCAACTTCACCTTGTGTTTCAGATACTAAACTTCACCTTGTGTTTCAGATACTCAACTTCACCTTGTGTTCCAGATACTCAACTTCACCTTGTGTTGCAGATACTCAACTTCACCTTGTGTTTCAGATACTCAACTTCACCTGGTGTTTCGGATACTCAACTTCACCTTGTGTTCCAGATACTCAACTTCACCTCGTGTTTCAGATACTCAACTTCACCTTGTGTTTTAGATACTGAACTTCACCTTGTGTTCCAGATACTCAACTTCACCTTGTGTTTCAGATACTCAACTTCACCGAGTCAGACTTCCTCAAGTCCCTGGAGGTGTGCATCATGTATGGCTTCCCTGTGCTGTTCCAGGACGTGGACTACATAGATCCCGTCATAGAGAATGTGCTGGAGAAGAGCATCAACCACTACCAGGGTCGCAGCTTTGTCATCCTTGGTGAGCCTTTGTTATCCCTAACACACCAGACTAGCTTGCAGTTTTAATAATAATAATAATTTGCCCGGTAAACGGGTGTTTATTAACGAAGCAAGTCCTGTGTACAAAATGTCAAAACAATATGTATGCTATGACAAAAATAAAAATTAAAACAAATCGCAAAAATCACAGCAATATGGTGTAAAAAATAAATAAATACAAATTTCAAATTAATTTTCCAAGGCTATAATGGCTTTTAAAGAAATAGCCCACATTCTCAAGATGGCTGACCTAAATATACTGACCCTTATACCTTATGTAATCCACTCAAACCGAAGATAGGGATTCAAAGATTCCTATCACACATAAAGAGGTATTTATAGAACCTATAGTTTTCTGCACTTGAATTAATGAATGAATATATTCGGTTCCAAATCAGGTATGATATCAGAAAAGGTGGGTTTTTTAGTGGGTGGAAATCCCTCTAAAAACCTTTGAAAGATGTCTTTGAAAGATTTTAATCCCCCTTTTTGTTTTGTTTTTTTTTTTTTTTAACAAAGTTTTTTTTGTAAATATTATACCTTGTACTTGTCAACAATAAATGAGACTTTGTTTAGAATGTGAGAGTAAAGGGACTCTTTGGTCTTATTCTTGCAGGATAAACAGAGTATTGTATTGTAATACTTACCTGGCGTGGAGGCTACCTTGATCAAGAAGGAGGTTCCTCCAGGGTGAGGCCCTTCCATTGCACTTCGGTTGGGTTGACCCCTGCGAGTATTCCAAATGTGAATACCTCGGGCGCGTAATTTTTGGTCCTGCTCCTGCTCCAGAAAATTTGCTTGCGCGAAATATTTTGCTCCTGATATAAATAAATTTTATTAGTTGAAATAATAAGTTTTTTAGTGTAAATTTTTGACAGTTTTGAGGACAAAACTCTGCACTATAAGAATATCGAGTTCATCTTTTAAAATTTAATAAATTGATAACATTATCATTAAAAGAATCTTAATTCTAACAAAAAACGTACATTTCATTCTGCAGAAGTGTTTTCAAGTTCAAATATTCATGTTGTTTTCAAAGTAATGTAATAACTGCTTAAGGCTATTTATAACCAATTTAAAGATAAAACCGTCCTTTTTCACAATATTGTCTTAATTTTTCTTAATTTATTAAACAAGAACATTAACCATAAATAAACATAGTTCTATTAATTTTACATTGAATTTTTCATACTGTTTATCTGTTGCTAAGGAGTTTTACGTAACCAACTAACCATTAGCAGTGTTGTTTATCTGTTACTAAGGCGCAGTTTTTTTTCCCCCTTTATCAAATCAGCTGTTTGTTTTGATATTTTAAATTAAATTTTGATTAGTAATTCATGAAATAACAAAGAAATTGAAAAATTTGACCTTGGGAGGAAATTTAACTATCATATTATTTTGTGTTTTATAATGACTGATTCAAAAATCGATCTTCTTTTATCCACTCTCAATAACTTGGAGACGCAATTCAATGTACTTAAAAATGCTAATGCAAGTGCTATTCCAGAAATAGAGGCTAACCCTATATCTGTGTTTGAGAGTCTTTTCATGTCATTCAAAGCACTTGTCATGTGTGAACTTTCATCAATCAAAGACAATATTAAACGACAAGATGCTAAACTAAATGATCTGGAACAATACTCAAGAAGGAACTGCATCTTGGTACATGGAGTTAAAGAAAATGGCTATCGATCTGAATCTGACTGTGTCAAGGAAGTCATTAATATATTTAACCAAGAAATGAAGATCGATATCCAGATTCCTCACATAGATCGTGCTCACAGAATAGGACCCCACAAGAAAGATGGAAGAAACAGGCCGATTATTGTGAAATTCGTGTCTTATTATCATCGCCGACTCGTATTCACCAACAAGAAGTTCTTGAAAGGATCTGGCATTCACATCACCGAGTCACTGACGAAGGCTAATTTCCAGCTGTTTGCTGAAGCGAAATCTATATACTCGGTGGGAAATGTTTGGACATCGGATGGCAGGGTTATGATCAATGATGGAGAAAAAAAATATGTTGTTAATAATATGGATCAACTGAGAGACATAAGTGTGAGCAAATTAACTCATCCCTACCCTCCCTCTTCTCCCCATGTTCCGGCTCCTACCAACCCTTTTGCTCCCACTTCACCCGGCCCCAGTGAAGTTCTTTCTTGTGGTCCCATTACAACAACGCCTGCTAAGATTGTCCCCTGTACAGTCAAGACTAATATTCCCAAACCAAAAGGAGCTCATTATAATAAAAGAAAAAGCAGGGCCTATAGCAAATAAGCAATGTTAAAACATTTTTTTTTCTCATCAATTCCTTTTTTTTTCTGGTCCTTGTAAATTCTTTATTTTTTTTTATTTTATTTTTTTTTTTTTATTATTAATTTTTTTTTTTTTTTTTTTTTTGCTCCTTGTAAATTCTTTATTATTTCTTTTTTGTATATAAAGTTCCTCCCATAAGGTCTTAATATTTCACTTTATTAATTTAATTATTTAGGCCCCTTCCCTCCCCTTTGACCTATTTTTTTTTTTTTTTTTTTTTTTGCACTCTATGATTACCGATTCTGATGTTTTTACTTTTCCAGGCAATGTGTATTCTGATGTTTCATCTGACTCGACTGATTCCGAAGACTCACTGGTTGCTCCTCCACTCTCATCAGCATTATTACAACAGTTGACACCTTACTCCTCTTCGTTCAGAGTTTCCCATATAAATGCCCAGTCTATCATATCTCATCATGCCAACCTACTAGCGACATTTGGTAATAGAAGTTTTCATGCCATTCTTGTTTCTGAGACTTTTCTTAAACCCTCATTACCTGATGTTTTGGCCTCTATCCCTGGCTACACTCTCATAAGAAATGACAGACTGCATTCACGTTGTGGTGGAGTAGGTATTTACCTTCGAGACGGTATTGACTTTTCAGTTCTTCAATGTTCTGATGGTAATGCTGCCAAGAAAGTTGAATACCTTATGGTGGAAGTAAGATTCTGTCATAAAAAGCTTTTGTTGGGAGTAGTTTATAGGCCGCCTACTATTGCTTATTCTGAGGATCTCGAGACTTTATTGAGTGCTTTCTTGCCTCACTATGAGGATATTATTATCATGGGCGATTTCAATTGTGATCTTAATGTTACTAATCTACATTCGTCAAGATTTAAAAATCTAATGAAGTCTGTCAGTTTGTCCATTCTACCATCAAAACCAACATTTCACTTAGACAATTATGACAGTTTGCTAGATCTCACAATTGTTAAATCGTCCAGTAAAGTTCAATATTACGAGCAGATTTCTGCACCTGGTTTTTCTCACCATGATTTAATTTTCATGGCTTATCAACTTGGTAATATCAAATATTCTTTGAGAAGGATCAAGTTCAGGGATTTCCGTAATATGGACCTTAATAATTTGATTAGTGATGCGGAGGCATCTCAATGGAATCTTGTGACTGAATTGAACGATACTAATGCTAAAGTTGATTTATTCACAAACATTACAACAAGGCTTCTTAATAAAAATGCTCCTTTAAAAAATGCCAAAGTGAAATATCCCCCTACTCCATGGCTTACTCCTGATATTTTAAACCTTATGAAACGAAGAGATCGAGTCTACAATAAATATCGAAGAACTCAATTGGAGCTTCATCTTGAAAAATATAAACATCTTAGAAATTTATGTAATCGATCTGTTCGCGATGCTAAAGAAATTTATATATCTCAGGGTATAGCATCCTGTGAAAATGAAAAATCACTTTGGCTGTTTTTAAGGAGTCTTGGTATAAATGTGAATGAATCATCGAAACGTATTGATCCTCAATTCAGCTTAGATGATCTCAATAAACAATTTGTAACGCCGCCTGTAAATCTAGACCCAGCCCACAAGCTTAATGTTATCGATAGCATACTTACTCAACCTAATCCAACACATCCTGAGTTTTGCTTCCAGGATGTTTCTTGTGCAGATGTGAGACAGGCGTTTTCTACTATTAGATCCAATGCAACTGGTAATGATGGCTTATCAATCAGTTTCCTCAAGTTGATATTAGATTCCATTGTTGCTCCTTTGACGCACATTATCAATTCCTCATTATCAACAGGCGTATTCCCACAGCAATGGAAAATTGGTCGCATTGTTCCTCTGCCCAAGATTTCTAAACCTAAAGGATTGAACGATTTCCGTCCCATTTCTCTTTTACCTGTTTTTTCCAAAGTCCTTGAGAAAGTTGTACATTTTCAAATTATAAATTTCTGTAATTTAAATAATCTGTTCAATCCTTATCAATCTGGATTTCGACCGGGTCATAGCACAACTACTGCACTGATAAAAGTAACCGATGACATCCGTAAAAGTATGGATAGAACCCAAGTTACTTTATTACTGCTTTCAGACTTTAGTAAAGCTTTTGATTCGGTTGATTTTGAAATTCTTCTCATAAAGCTACAAAAATATTTCAACTTTTCTCCTTGTGTTCTCCAATGGTTTTCTACATATCTGAGAAATCGCCAACAGTATGTCTTCAATGGTGATGCATTTTCTGATCTTTTATTTACAACAACAGGTGTTCCTCAAGGCAGTATATTGGGTCCTTTATTATTTTCCATGTTTATAAATGACATTGGAAAAATATTCAAACATTGTTCTTTTCATTTGTATGCTGATGATTTACAGTTATATATTCATTCTTCAGTTGATAATGTCAATGATGCTGTTCAAATGTTGAACAATGACCTTCAGCAATTACATCACTGGACTATGATTCATGGTATTTTACCAAATCCCAAAAAATTTCAATGCATTATAATAGGATCCTCTCCCCTTCTAGATAGGCTATCAAAAATCACAGTCCATCCAATAAGATTCAATTCAATTATTATTCCTTTTTCTCACACAGTTAAAAACTTGGGCCTGCTCTTTGATTCAAATCTTTCATGGAATTCACAAGTCATAAGTGTTGGGAAAAGAGTCTTTAGAAAATTTCATTCCTTAAATCGTCTAAAAAGGTTTTTACCTTTGAAGACGAAAAAACTATTGAGCACTTCTCTCATTTTCCCAACTATTGAGTACGGAGGAATAGTTTTTAGCAATATTAATGGATTACTCATGAATAAACTTCAAACTTACCAAAATGCTTGCGTTCGTTATATCTTCGGGTTAAGAAAATATGACCATGTTTCTAACCTAAGAAGATCGCTGACGTGGTTGACTGTCACGAGAAGACTGGAGCATCAGACATTATGTCTTTTGTGGAAAATAATGAACGAAGAAACAACACCATCATACTTACACTCCACGTTTCAACCTCTACAAAGTTTTCATTCACACAATACACGTTCACAACATCTCCTCAACATTCCACTACATCGCACAGACTTCATGAGTAAAAGTTTCACTGTTAATGCTGCTAGATTGTGGAATCAGCTTCCAGAGGAACTCAGAGTCTTGGAAAGTCGAATGTCATTTAAGATAAAAACAAAAGAATACATGCTAGCTTTGGATCAGTAGTTTTTTTTTTTTTTTTTTTTTTAATACCTACTTCTACTATGTAATATTGTGCTATTCCCCTCCCCCCCCCCCCCCCTTAATTTTGTTTATTCTGTATTCTGTTTCTATTACCTCCTCCAATCCCTTTTTTTATTGTACATACTTTCAATTGTTTCGTTTATTGTTCCTTTTAATTTTCTTCTTTTTTTTGTGTTGCCCTTATATTTTATATTCATTTTTTTATATCAAGGGTGGTGTGGAAGAGAATGCCGTAGGCATTAGCACCGCCCTTGATCAAGTTTTGTTTAATAATTTCAACTTTGTTTCTTGTAAATTGTATATACTATATTTTGTAAATAAAACTTGATTGAATCTGTTTAATAATAATAATAATAATAATCTATTAATTTATTGTATTGTATTGTAATGTATTCATGTTGTTTGGTACTGTTTAATAGTTGTATTAATGAGAGAGCATTGTGCTATACATCAACCCAAAAATTAAGAAATCACCAACAAGTTCTCTCACCCTCCTTCAAATTAGAGCTAAACTTACATAGAAAGCTCCTAGATAGTTAGTATAAATTTGACAACCATTAGAGAAAGTACAGTTTATTCAGAGCTTTTTATTATAAAATTACCATCCAAGTGAAAAGTGAATTTTTCTTAAGACACTTCAAATATTCTTCGCATTTTAATTGACCGCTTTTATATTAAAGGGAAAAGGCCTCCGCTCCTCTCCTAAGCTCCTTTAAGTCTTCTAAAATTTCAGCAGTGTAGGGAAGGGTAATAGCGGTGAGTGATAAATAAATCAACAGTCACGTAAGTAAAATCTTATCAGCCTTTTTATATAAATTATTTCTTTACCATTTGAACCAGCCCTATTAAATTTTTAGAATCTACAGTCCACTTCGCTCCATATTTTTGGTCCTTCGGGCCGGATAACATTTTTTTCATTTATTTTTTGGCATTTATTTTCGTAGTCGAAAATTCACTTTTCTCTGGTGTCATTTTTATACTCAAATTACTCAATCATTTTCTATAGGTATCTAGTAAGTTAGCTTGCTAGGTATAATAGTTATTCTCAGCTATTTATGTACTTAGCATTCTCATTCATTCATTTCGTTCGTTAGGCAAATGTACTTAGATAGCTTGAGAACCGCGGCATTCCATGCACAGTCAAACATTCATTCATTCATAGAACTTTAGAAACTTGTTAAGTTACGATTTTTCAATCCCTTAACTTGTAACTTTGTTGGCACCTTGGTGCATCTCATTTCATAGATAGTAGTTAGGTACTCTTAATTAGGTACCTTCTTATCATAATTAAAATTAGGTAGTTGGAAATCGAGTTTCGGGATTCTCCGTAAACTTTCGTAGATTTCACGCTTTGCGACTTGTAATTTTCAACTTAGTCATTATTTCATAATTTTTCCAAAAATAGTTTTGAATTTCGTTTTTCTTTTATTAAATGGATACTGAAGTTTCCTGTTTGTTGGTGGTTGTTTAATTAACATTTTTTGTGAATATTTAATTTAATGATAAACCTTTTGCATAACATTTCGCTTTATTAGTAATTTATTATAATTTTGTAGTTGAAATTTAGCACTTTTCTCTCAAATTGATTGATTGATTTTTTTTAATAGTACCTACATTCATATTTTAGCTTGCTTAACTGACTTAACGTTAAGGTATTTATTATTTAATTCACTTATAGTCACAATTGCAATTCAGAGGATTTTTTTTGTGATTTTTTGTGCATAATTTCAGTGAAATTAGTGATATTTTAGTTCACATTCAATTTAGTAGTGTTTCATAAACTAACTAGTTTCATAAATTTTCTTTTGCATTTTTTCAAATATGGGTAACGAGACTAAAGAGATTAAAACCACAGGTTTAACAGATCCTACAGCTGAGGCTTTGCATAATAACAAGGTCTTGTTAGAGGCTAAAAGAAATAGTTTGTATAGTGTAGCCAAATCAGCTAGTGAATTAGCCAAAAAGTTGGCTGATGATCCCAATAACTTAGTGCTTCTCAAGGCCAAATGTCAAGCTTTGCCTGCTGTAAGGGACTCTTTTATTGAAGTTTTAGACAAATTGAACTTGGTAAAAATTCAGTTGGATAGTACATACAGTCCAGATTACTCAGATCTAGAGAAGTTTGTAACTCATTGTGGTTATGCTCAAGATATATTGGCATCCACTCGGGAGGTGACCGCCGGGGTTCCGACTCAAAAGTCAAAGGTTCGTTTGCCTGCTTTGGAGTTAGTTCCATTCAACGGTGAGTTCTCTGAATTTAATGTTTTTTATGAAAGTTTCAAATCTATGATTCATGAGAATAGGGACTTAGATAATACACAAAAGGTTCAATATCTTGTATCCAAACTGACAGGCAAGGCACTCACCGTGTGCGCTGGTATACCTGCCACTGGTGATAACTATAGCATAATTTTTAATAATTTAGTAGAAAAGTACCAGTGCAAAAGAAGCGAGGCTAGGGTCTATTTATCTAAAATATTGAACTTTAAACCCATTAAATCCGAATGTCCCGCTCAGTTGAATCAACTTATAGATGAGTTATGCTCTTCCGTGTTAGCTTTGAAAAAGGTGGATCTCGCATCTCTCTCTGACTTCATGCTTGCTCATGTTACTCTTAGTAAATTAGACAGCGAGACAGCTCGTCTCTTCGAAATGTCGCTCAAGAGTAATGAGATACCCACTTTCCAGAATGTTCACACTTTTCTCAAGGATCACGTAAAAATATTGTCTCGTTTAGAGGTTTCGAACCCGGGACTTAGTAGACCCACTTCATCTAGTAGTGGTCAGAAATCTTTTCTCTCTAATAAAGGTAAGGTCAGTCAGACATTTATAGTTGAACATTCTCAGTCTAAACCTTCTAGTTGCTTAGTTTGCAAATCGTCACCAGCTCATCCCATTTATAGTTGTAAACTGTTTTTAGACAAAAGTCCTGATGTTCGTTATCAGATAGTTCGTGACAAGGGATTTTGTATTAATTGTTTAAGTAGTCAACACAAAGTCAAAAATTGTCAATCAAAACATAGTTGTAAAAAATGTAATCAACGTCATAGCACTCTGCTGCATTTTCCGCAAGCTAGCTATCCGCAACCGCATTTTACTGAACCGGGTCCCGCAAAAACATCTGGTGTAATAGGTAGTGGCCAAGAAAATAGTTTTTGTGCATTACAATCATTCAACTTGAATGATAATAATAATTCATGTCATGTTGTTTTGCTGCCTACCGCTCAAGTTTTTGTCACAGATAGTAGAGGGATCCAGCAGTCAATTCGCGTCATTCTCGATAGTGCTAGTTCTTGCAACCTCATCACTTCTGCTTGTTGTAGGAGACTAGGACTTCCCTTAGGCAAGATGTATGCCTCAGTCAAAGGCATCGGGGACTCTGGCAGTTCAGTCAAGGGACAGACTTGTTTCACTTTCACTTCTCGCTTCGACACAGACATCAAGTACCAGGCAAATGCTTTAGTAGTAGATATCATCACCAGTATCATTCCTGCAGCGCGGGTTCCCGCGGACAGGCTGACTCATCTCCGTCATCTCCCATGGGCAGATCCGGACTTTGCCACTCCTGCTTGTGTGGACGCTATTGTAGGCGCACAGCTTTTCTCTGAGTTGTTTCAGTCTACTCGCGTTCTCAATCCTAATGGTCCGGTCGCTATGGAGACATCGCTTGGTTACGTCATGATGGGTTCTGTGGTGTCTAGTTCGAATATTAAATCGTTGGAAAATCATTCATTTCATATTGTAGAAAAACCTCTTGAATTGTTAATACAAAATTTTTGGGAGATTGAAGATGTTTGTACTCCCAAAGTTTTGAATCAAGAGGAGTCGGATTGTGAAGAAATCTTCCAATCAACTGTATCGCGTGACTCAACAGGTCGCTATTCAATCGCTATGCCGTTTCAGCATGATCCTTCAAACCTAGGTAATTCGTACTTGGGTGCTGAAAGACGGTTCAATAGTTTGGAAAGAAAGTTGCTCGCTAATCCTTCACTTCATTCATCATATTGTGAGATTATACAATCGTACCTCGATAAAGGTTATATGTCCCCTTTAGATAGTGATAACCACGACACTGGTTATTACGTTCCTCATCATGTTTTGATAAAGCAGGATAAAATCACATCCAAACTTCGTATAGTATGGGATTTTAGTTTCAAATCTGATTCTAATAAATCTCTTAATGATCTCTTGTACACACGTGCAAAACTTTATTCTGACTTAATTACTATTTTGTTGAATTTTCGTTTGTATAAAATTGCAATGACTGCTGACATTGCTAAAATGTACTTACAAATAAATATGAAACCTGCTCATCATTCATATCAAAAACTTTTGTGGCGTTTTCGTAAAGAGGACCCCTTGCGTACATACTGCCTCACCACTTTGAATTTTGGTTTAAATTCTGCACCGTTTCTAGCATTGAGAACGGTCAAGCAGCTCGTGGAAGATGAAAAAGATCGTTTTCCTCTCGCTGGTGAGTTTGCAGGTCGAGACATGTACATGGATGATGTGGCTTGTAGTGTACCAGATATCAAGGTAGCGAGTCAACTGCAATCTCAATTAGTAGGATTGTTCAGGGCCGGGGGTTTCGACCTCACAAAATGGTCCTCGAACTCTAAAGAAGTTTTAGATAAAATTCCTGAGACAGATCAGGTGTCTAGTTTAGTAGAATGGGACTCAGACTCGAAAGAAACTATTAAAATATTAGGACTTCAATGGAACCCTAATACTGATTCATTCTTCTTTCAGGCTCACTTGGAGCCAAAGGTCGCAACTAAGCGAAATATTCTTAGCGCGGTAGCTAGGATATTTGATCCTTTAGGTTTAGTTCAGCCCGTCGTTCTGGTGGCTAAATTGTTGATTCGTGAGTTGTGGAGCATCAAACTTGGATGGGATGCTACTCCACCTCAAAAAATAATTCATACCTGGGATTGCTTTCAGTCTGAGCTTCCCCTCATTTCGCAAATTCAATTTCCTCGTCATATTTCTGTTACTCAGAATTCTCATGTTGTTTTAGTTGGCTATTCAGACAGTTCTGAATTAGCATACGGAGGAATGGTCTTTTGTAGAACCACCTTACCTACCGGTGAAATCAAAGTTCACCTGGTGTGCTCAAAGTCGCGTGTTGCCCCTTTGAAAAGTACTTCGCTGCCTAGGTTAGAACTTTGTGGTGCTCTTTTACTTGCCCAACTTATGGCGCGCGTTGTAGATACATACAGGGCTAGACAATCGATTGAAAAAATATTTTGTTTTACAGACTCAATGGTGGCGCTACATTGGATTCGTTCATCTCCTCATAGATGGCAAACTTTTGTCGCAAATCGGGTTGCAAAAGCTCATGAATTAGTGTCTCAAAATGCTTGGTATCATGTTGCGGGTATCAGTAATCCGGCTGATTGCCTGACTCGGCCTATCATGGCTCAAGAGTTTATAAATCATCGTTTGTGGTTTTCAGGTCCAGAGTGGCTTAAGTCAGATATAGCTGACTGGCCTTTGGATATGGTTCACTCGGAACTGACTTCAGTACCTGAGGAAAAATTAGCCGCGCTTGCTGTCGTTGAGCCGCCCATTCATTTTTTATTAGAATTATCTTGCAAAATCTCGTCGTGGTTGAAACTACTGAACATAATAGTTTTTATGTGCAGGTTCATACACTTTCTTCCGCGTAGGGATTTCATCTCGGTGTCCGATAGAAATTTCGCAGAGACACTTCTCATTAAGGCCTTGCAAAGACAGTTTTTTGCTAAGGATATCACGGCGTTAGAAAATAATAAGGAATGTTCTTCTCAATTACGTCATTTGAATCCATTCTTACAAGATGGATTGTTGAGAGTTGGTGGCAGACTTTTAAACTCCTCGCTAGGCTATGAGCACAAGCATCCTCTGATTCTTCCCAAGAAACATCCTGTTGTGAATTTAATTATTGAGTTTTTTTCATATTTCTAACTTGCACACAGGACCGTCTTTACTTTTGGCTATCTTGAGAAAGAAATATTGGATCTTATCAGGTAGAGATATAGTCAGACGTCGAGTCAAAGCTTGTAATCATTGTTTTAAATTAAATCCTAAACCAACTTTCCCACTTATGGCAGACTTACCCCAGTTTCGCGTACAAGAAACTAAGTCTGCTTTCACTCACACTGGTATAGATTTTGCGGGTCCTTTTCATATCACTTTAGCAAAGCGAAGAGGTATCAAATCTCAAAAGGCGTATCTTTGCCTTTTTATTTGTTTAGTTACAAAGGCATTGCATTTAGAATTGGTCTCAGACCTTAGTACTGCCATGTTCCTGGCCGCATTGAAAAGATTCGTTTCAAGACGCGGTCCAGTGTCTTTCATTTATACCGATAATGGTACTAATTTTGTTGGTTGTAAAAATGAGCTCGACGATCTTTATAAATTGTTGTCTTCGTCAGCTCATTCTAAACAGTTCGCGGAAGCTCTGTCTTTCCATCAAATTGAATGGAAATTCTTACCGCCTACCGCTAGTCATTTCGCAGGTATCTGGGAGTCTAACGTCAAAAGTGTTAAGACTCATTTGTACAAAGCAATAGGTACCCAGATCCTAACATACGAGGAACTCTCTACAGTATTGGTTCAGATTGAATCCTTACTTAACTCGAGACCTCTGTGTGTTCTTAGTTCAGATGGCAGTGAGCCCTCTGCTCTCACTCCTGCACATTTTCTTAATCTTGTTCCTTTGAGATCTATTCCGTCAAAAGACGTCTCGGATGTAAATGAGAACCGCTTACAACGGTTTGAGTTATTGAACAGGATTGTTCAGGTGTACTGGAAAAGGTGGAGTCTTGAATATTTGACTAATTTGCAGGAGAGACAAAAATGGAAATCCCCCGCTCCTCCTATAACCCCAGGCACGATTGTAGTTATTATGCAGGACTTGCTTTCACCTCAATATTGGCCCTTGGGTGTCGTGACTGATGTCTATCCTGGTAAAGATGGTATTTGTAGAGTGGCTTGAGTCAGGACATCAAAGGGTGTGTTCAAGCGTCCAGTGGTAAAATTATGCATTTTACCTACTCAGTAGGAGTCTACTTAGTCTTATATTTTAGTTAGTTGTTATGACTTCCATTATTTTAGTAGTCATAACTAACATTTTAGTTGTTGTACATAGTAAGGAAAATCCTTTTTGCACCCCAGAAGTTTTTTAATTTATTTCATTTTCAAAAATTACATTTATTTAGTTTTTCATTTTTTTTTTTTGGTTGTTGGTTCTTGTGAATTTTCATTTGGAATTTTTATTTACTTTTTTCGATATTGTAAAAGCTAGCTTAGATATGAGATGGTCTACTTTTCTGCTTTTATTTTTATTTTTTGTTGTTAGTAGACTATCTTTACTTTAACCCTTTCGTGGTCATTATGAAGTGATTACTTCATGGCCGGGGGAATGTTTGGTACTGTTTAATAGTTGTATTAATGAGAGAGCATTGTGCTATACATCAACCCAAAAATTAAGAAATCACCAACAAGTTCTCTCACCCTCCTTCAAATTAGAGCTAAACTTACATAGAAAGCTCCTAGATAGTTAGTATAAATTTGACAACCATTAGAGAAAGTACAGTTTATTCAGAGCTTTTTATTATAAAATTACCATCCAAGTGAAAAGTGAATTTTTCTTAAGACACTTCAAATATTCTTCGCATTTTAATTGACCGCTTTTATATTAAAGGGAAAAGGCCTCCGCTCCTCTCCTAAGCTCCTTTAAGTCTTCTAAAATTTCAGCAGTGTAGGGAAGGGTAATAGCGGTGAGTGATAAATAAATCAACAGTCACGTAAGTAAAATCTTATCAGCCTTTTTATATAAATTATTTCTTTACCATTTGAACCAGCCCTATTAAATTTTTAGAATCTACAGTCCACTTCGCTCCACATGTATTGTATTGTAATCGTGTATTGTAATGTATTCATGTATTGTATTGTAATGTATTCATGTATAGTATTGTATTCATGTATTGTATTGTATAAATTGTATTGTATTGTTTACACCCTCCTCAGGTGACAAGGAGGTGGACTACGACCCTAACTTCCGTCTCTACCTGACCACCAAGCTCGCGAATCCCTCGTTTGACCCCAGCCTCTACACCAAGGCCACCGTGATCAACTACTCAGTGACCACCCAGGGCCTGGAGGATCAGCTGCTCTCCGTGGTGGTTCGCAAGGTAACCTTAGGTTAGGTTAGGTTAGGTTGGGTTAGGTTAGGTTAGGTTAGGTTAGTTTGGGTTAGGTTAGGTTGGGTTAGGTTGGGTTAGGTTAGGTTAGGTTGGGTTAGGGCGAATCCCTCGTTTGACCCCAGCCTCTACACCAAGGCCACCGTGATCAACTACTCAGTGACCACCCAGGGCCTGGAGGATCAGCTGCTCTCCGTGGTGGTTCGCAAGGTAACCTTAGGTTAGGTTAGGTTAGGTTGGGTTAGGTTAGGTTGGGTTAGGTTGGGTTAGGTTAGGTTGGGTTAGGTTAGGTTAGGTTGGGTTAGGTTGGGTTAGGTTAGGTTAGGTTAGGTTAGGTTGGGTTAGGTTAGGTTAGGTTGGGTTAGGTTAGGTTGGGTTAGGTTAGGTTGGGTTAGGTTAGGTTAGGTTGGGTTAGGTTAGGTTAGGTTAGGTTAGGTTGGGTTAGGTTAGGTTAGGTTAGGTTTGGTTAGGTTGGGTTAGGTTAGGTTAGGTTAGGTTGGGTTAGGTTAGGTTAGGTTGGGTTAGGGCGAATCCCTCGTTTCAGGTTAGGTTAGGTTAGGTTAGGTTAGGTTAGGTTGGGTTAGGTTAGGTTAGGTTGGGTTAGGGCGAATCCCTCGTTTGACCCCAGCCTCTACACCAAAGCCACCGTCATCAACTACTCAGTGACCACCCAGGGCCTGGAGGATCAGCTGCTCTCTGTGGTGGTTCGCAAGGTAACCTTAGGTTAGGTTAGGTTAGGTTAGGTTAGGTTAGGTTGGGTTAGGTTGGGTTAGGTTGGGTTAGGTTGGGTTAGGGTGAATCCCTCGTTTGACCCTAGCCTCTACACCAAGGCCACCGTCATCAACTACTCAGTGACCACCCAGGGCCTGGAGGATCAGCTGCTCTCCGTGGTGGTTCGCAAGGTAACCTTTCCAGCCACTCCAGCCACCACTGAAATAGAAAATACTTGGAAACTTACTTTTTTATTTACAGGGTGGCGCAGTGCGCATGACCACATTTGAAAATGTTACCATGCGATTAATAATTGAGTTAAGATATTGAAATAAAAAGTAATTTGTAGAAAAAATGTGGAAGTTTAATTTACATGAGTCAGTTTTTCACTTATGAAAGATGATGCCCGACAAAATTCCGGGAAATCACACCATTCCGGGTGCGTCACCATTCCGGGAAATCACACGACCGGAAAAAAATTGACGCGGAGATGGTGGACGTGAAAAATTGACTCATGTAAAATGAACTTCCACATTTTTTGTACAAAATACTTTTTATATCAATATCATAACTCAAATATTAAACGCATGGCAACAATTTCAAATGTGGTCATGCGCAATGCGCCACCCTGTATAACACAAAGACTTCATTTGTGAAGGGGAATGAGTCCGCAATGCTGGCTGCACACCCCCTCTGAATGGCCAGGCTTAGACGTTGGATGAGGTAGGATGCTGCTCTCTTATCTCCAGTCTCTTCAACCAATTTTTTTTCCTAATTCCTGAATAAATTTAGTTGTTTCCTCTCCAAATGTCCCCACTGAAATATCTATATATTGATATTTAAATCTCAGAGCGCGCGATTAGCTCAGTGGGAAAGCACTCGCTTGCCATGCGGAAGGTCCCGGGTTCGATCCCCCGTGCCGACAAAAATTTGTATTCTTAATTTGGTTACAATTGTTTGTAAGGGATACTTTCTGGTGCGCTCGTGTTGACCCAGCACCTAAATGGGAAGTATTGTGTCACTTCTCGCCCATCAGAGGGGAGGCATACTACGGAATGGGTAGTCTACAACACAGACCACAAGCGTCTACAGTCTTTTACTCTGTCTTATCCCGCTCAAGCAGGGTCGACGTTGTCCAACCTCATGGTTGAGGTTGATTGGTTTTGGCACATTTTTTTACGGCTGGATGCCCTTCCTAACGCCAACGATTCTATTTGATTTAACGTCCTGGATTAGGACGGGGGTTTTACCCTCCATTCGCTGGGAATCGTACCAGCTACCCACATTAACCTCACCCAGCCTGGGTAGGGCCGGAAATGCCAGCCTCACGTGTTTGGATGGAACAGAATTTTCTTCGAAAAGTCTGCCCCAGCCGTGAGTTGAACTCGGGAACTCTGGACTACGGGCAGTAGTCACAACCATTACGCCACGGAGGCTGGCGTAATGGTTGTGAATACAAAATACAAGTGAAGCGTCTACAGTAGCTCCTGTTTTATGGCTACGAAATAAAAACGGCTGTGAAACACTCATCTTAAAAATAAAAAAATACATATAATCTATTTAGTTTCTCTTTTTCTTGTTTACATTGTTCCCAATTTTGTATTTTAATTTGTTATCATTATTAGTATGTACATATTTATGTCCTTATTAATGAAGAATTTAATAATATTAATTTTATTATTGAAACTCTTTATTAGAACATAATATTATACTTATACTAACAAATAATGGTAAAAATTAAAATACAAAATTGACAAAATTATTATAAAGAGGAAAAAAATAAACAAAATATTTACTTATGTTCTAACTAAAGGGCGGGGTTTTAGCCTATCAGTATAAACAGAAAAGTGAGAAGTTGTATTAGATGTACATGAATATCAGAACATTCCTGGACAGCTGTTTCGAGCTTATTTGCTCTCATCAGCAGGTAATAGTTCTGATTATCCATGTTATCAACTAACCTCTCTATTTTAATCAGTATAAACAGAAAAGTGAGAAGTTGTATTAGATGTACATGAATGGCAATCTCTTCCACCCAACCCTTCTTAATAACTCCCCCCCCCCCCCCCTCACAGGAGCGCAGTGACCTGGAGGAGCAGCGGGAGCGCCTCCTCATGGAGACCTGGGAGAACAAGAACCTCCTGAAGAACCTAGAGGACACTCTGCTGAGGGTGTTGAACACCGCGGGGAACATGCTGGACAATGTGGAGCTGGTCAACACGCTGGAGGTCATCAAGACCAGATCCGACGAGGTAAGCAAAAAATAGTCTCAATTTCCGTGTTTTTTTTTTTTTTTCGAAGGTAGAAAAACAAATATTTTTTTTTTTTACCAAAACGAACACAATACTTCCGATTTCTAATATTAGAAATTTCTCGGAAGAAATATTTAAAGACAAACAGGTCCAACTCGTCCTGGCCTGGGGTGTAATAATAATACTCTTAAGCTGAAGGTAACCACCAGGCAAGGTTAATGTTTAAAGCATTTTAAAAAGCATGTTTAAAAACCCACCTTCTCTAGGAGTTGAACACAAATATCAAATAATATCACAATCAATCGAAAGTCACACTGGTAAATTTTTGATATGAACTGTATCTCAGCATATTCAACTACTTACCTTCCAATTTCTTATCTCTTATTTAATAGGTATCTAGTATTCCTGTAATTTGCAGTCTTAATAACATTATTCATTCACTTAACATTAAATTACCTGTTTACATAATTATGTCAGTCAAGGCTCATACTACAGATAATATTAAATCACAAATAATTATCTGGTAAGTTATTTATTTATTCACTATTACAGCATTAGTGGGCCTTATTAGGTGACTTATCATAAATAAATTACCTGTTATACAGGACATAATAGTCAGGGGTGCTCATTTTACATATAACTCTAGATCTAAATTTAAATTTAGTTTAAGCTACAGGTTATGTACTTAATTACCTAGGTGCATGGGAAGTCACCAGCCCATTAACCATTAATTATTACATTAATATACATATTATACTCGCAGTAAACACATAAATTGATCATCATCAAACTATCAGGTTATTAAAATAAAATTATAAAAAAAAACAGCAATTAACACCAGCTGCAACTGTAACAAAACAAATTTACTCTGCACAACAACACCTACAAATTAAAATTAAAATGCCTAATGATCGTCGTACAAGAAGTCGCACTAAAAGAATATCGGATTCTAAATTCAATATAAAAATGAACCATCTTAGAGACAAATCCAATATCAAGAAAACAAATAACAAAAAAGAATCAGACACTTTAAACTTAGAAAATGATCTTACAACAACAAACCTAACAAATCACCTGTTAGAATTGGGTGATAAACTTAATAATGACCAATTGAAAATACTAACATTAAAGCTAACTGAATGCATTGAAAAGGAATTTTTTGAGAAAAATAATGAGATGGAAAATGTTAAAGAAACACTACTACACAATATCTCAGAACTATCAGAAAAAATACAATATTTAGAAGATAAACTGAAAAATGAAAATAAAAACTTGGAGGATTTCATTGAAAGTTCCGAAGACCATGAAAATGAACTCAGAGAAAAAAACAGAGTCCTGGAAATAAAAATTATGACTTATGAATCAGAAATGGAAAAATATATTGAAAATGAAAAGTTATTGACCCAAGAAAAAGAAAAAAAAAAAAAAAAAAAAAAAAAAAAAAGAAAATCTAAAATCATCACTGTCACGATCTGACTTGGACAACAAAACTGCAGTGGATAAAATACAAAAATTAGAAGATAAAATCTTAGAACTTACCACTACAGTCAATATATTTCAAAAAACAATCGATATGCTAACACTAAAAAATAATTCTGAACAAAATAACTCATCTCTCATGGAAGAAACCCATGAAAATGATATTTTTTCAGATGAACCCTATGACACCTCACAACCAACAACACCACGTCATATGAACAAAATACATTACCAATTGGACTTTGCACAGGAGCTCAAACAAGTTAATGATAAAAGCTCAGCTCAAAACAACAGCAGCAGTGAAATTAACAACATTAATTATGATTACAACAGCAAGGACAACGTTCAAATCCACAGCAGCAATAATAATATCAACAACTCCCATATAAGTAACATAAATGATAATGATAACACAGATAACACAAATAACAAAACAAACATTACTGAAATTAATATTACAACTCCTATAATTAAAGAAAATTGTAATCCGCCAAAAATAAGAGACACTGAAATTCCATTAAATAAACCAAATAATTATCCTCTTGAACCAGAAATTTAGTACATCAACCTGCAATTAATCCAATCTCACCTAGCAGCAACATTTTCATACGCAGTCCTGAAGACGTTGATGTCAGGGGTAATGACCTAAATCTTGCAATACAGCTTAAAATTGCAGATCTAGAAGAAGAAATTAAACTGAACTCTTCAAAATTAAAAAATATTGAAAATCTAATCAATAAAAACTTAAATATTTCCTTACAGAACCAAGTAAATAGAAAAAATCTCAAATTAATTATTATTGGTGACAGTCACACAAAATACCTTAAGAATTACTTTGAAAAGAATAATTCATTTTGTTCATCTCATGAAATTGAAGACCTTAGTAAACCAGGTATTAAGTTTCATGAAGCTTGCAAATTAAAACCAAATAACAACACTGAAAATAGTATTCTAGTCATTTGTGCAGGTACAAATGACCTGTATAGAACTGAATTCAATGAACTAGCAAAGGAGATAGATAAAATAGGAATCTCAAATCAAAAAACAATAATAATTTCAATTCCACCACAAAAGTGTAAATACACAAATTCTGATATAATACGTCTGAATACCAGAATCAAACATCACAGTAAAAAATACACCAACATACAAATACTAAACACACATGCCTTTATAAAACCACATCATCTTACTCAAGATGGTATTCACCTGAAAAACAAAGTAAAATATTGGTTGGTAGAAAAACTGGTTTCCATGGTTACTAATTCAAATAATCCCCTAAATGATGAAGAACTTAACCCTAGTTTGGAAAAATCAAAAAATGCACATTATCAAACGAGTACCTGGAGTCACAAATCATCACTCCAACATCAACAACAGCAATATAAAAAGCTACATTGGAAAAACAAAGAACAGCAAGATCATCATAGGCACCAAGAACTGAGAAACAAAAAATTGCACAACACTACATGGAGAAATAATCCAACCTTACAGTATTACCAACAAAAACCTCCTCACCACCAACAAAATCTTCCAAAAAAACAGCTACAAGAGCATCAACAAAATCTTCATCATCAACAAAAAAATCAAAACCAACCACAACACACAAGTTTGCAAGAATGGCAACAACACATACAAATATACAAACAGCAACAACATCAACAATGGCAACAGCAGCAAAAACAAAAACAACAGATACAGCAACAAAAACAGCTAGAAATGCCTCACCACGACCAACAGCAACAGCAAATACTACCTCTACAACATCAGCAACAATGGCAGCAGCAGCAGCGGCAACAGCAGCAGCAAAAAGAACAACAACATGTACAACAACAACAACAACATCAATTACTACAGTCACAAATACAACAAATAAACCCACATGTTCTTTATAATCAGCAACCAAACAACCTATATAACCATAATTACCAGTATATTCAAACACCTACCATTAGAGAAGTACAAAACAACAGTTGTCTTAGAAGTTACAATGAACCCACTTCAGATTATAATTATAATGTAAACTGTATTACAAGTACAATACCAATAATCAGGAACAATCTGTCAGCCCCAAATTTTCAGTATTCCTCATTACCATCAACAATACCCAATACCATAAGTACAAACAAGGAACAACAAAACAACTATAGAGCAGATGATGTTGGAAAAACTCATGAATTAACAAGACAAAAATATTGCAAAAAAGTCTGGGATAATGTGGAATTGGCGTGCAGTTTTGAGTATGCACTGGACATTTATCACAACAAAATGAACAATAGGACTAATCATCAACAAAACTCTGAAAAAATAACTAATGAGCAAACTCAGCCTGAGAGCACTGAGTACTCAAATTTCAATCAATACAAATTGCAGATTAACAATACACAAACAAACAAACAAACATTACAACTATTAAACCTGAAATCCATTACCAATACTTCAAACTTATCTCCATACGCTCAACCTTTTCATCCAAAAAAACTTCAAAAGATAGCAACTAATATCCCAACACCATCCTTTCTTGAAAAGATACCCACCTCAATTTCACATACAGAATTAATTCATGCAGAAGATCAGAAATTGAACAAACTCCATGATCCACAAAAAACAAAAACAAAATCTGTGCTAACAATTATGCACCAAAATATGCAAAGTTTATGTAACAAGGTATCATGTCTTGAGGTGTTTCTTAAATCATTAGAGGATGATCACAAACTCAGTCCTGACATTCTATGTCTTACAGAGACTTGGATGTCAACACAAACAATACCCTGCAATAATATACATGGCTATATAAATATTTCTAGCTTCTCCCGAAATCAACGGAGAGGAGGTGGAGTGTCAATCTACACAAAAGAAAACTTAGATTTTAAAGTCCTGACCACAAACATATCTGCCATTGAATTCAGTTTTGAATATGCCGTGGCAGTATCTTCTAGTCTAGGAATTGCTGTAGCTTGCATCTACAGATCAAACAACCCCTTATCAGATATTGACATCTTCTTTCACAACTTAGAAGATTTGATCTGAAAGACTCTTTAACTATAAGAAAATCATTATTTGCAGTGACCTTAACATTGATTTACTTCTCCCAACGTCATCCAAAAATAGGTTAATAAGTATCCTTAATACTTTTAACTTGAAACCTTGCACTTCATCTCCTACCCGAGTAACCAACTCCTCTCAATCATGCATTGATAATATTTTTATAAATTTTGGTTTAAATGAACTTCTAAATTCTGATATAAACATATTTAGTGGATTGAGCGATCACTCACATGCTCAAGTAATCTCATTTTTTCTCAACCAGAAACCTACTGTTGCAAAAGTGCTAACACGCTCATTCACCACAAAACAAATACACAACTTCATCTCATCACTAAATCAGGCAGATTTCTCCCAAGTTTATACCCTTTGTCATGTAGATGATCAACTTTCATCTTTCTACGCTATTTTGCTACACATTTTCAACTATCACTTTCCCTATAAACTTATTACACTAGGTAATACAAACAGGAATAAGTGGATTACTAAAGGCATATCTATCTCTTGTGCTAGAAAACGATCCCTATTCACCCTATGCTTATACTCAATAAATCCTGATATCAAATCCTATTACAAAACCTACTGCAAAATACTCAAAAAAGTTATTAGAGAAGCAAAGAGAATTAATACAGTGAGCATTATACATAAAGCTCCAAAACACAAAAAGAGCAAGGTCGTATGGCAAGTCATCAAAGATAATGCTAAAGCTAAAACCAAACCTCATACAGTATATTCCCTAGAGAAGGGAAATAGCAAGATAAATAACCCAATACTAGTCGCAGAAGCATTCAATGAGTTCTGGGTGAATGTAACTTCACAATTGGATGCTTCGGTTTCTAAAACTGATCTCCTAAATTATCCACCTGCTCATACAACTAATATCATACCTACCACCCTCTCTAGACACACAACTAACAGACACGCCACCAACACTTCACCTCTATATACTCATACTACCAACACTTCACAAAACAAATCCCCCGGACACACAACTAACACTTCACACCTACATACACTTCATACTCATTCTACCAACATTATACCTAACACCTCCCCTGGACACACTAGTAACACTTCACCTTTACATACTCACACATCAAACACTCCATCAAAAAATTCCACCCACACTGATCAATAACACTTCACCTCTACATACTCATACTACCAGCACCACACTAAATGTCTCCACTAATCAGTTCACTAACAATTCAACTCTACATAATCATAGTATCATTAGTATCACCTAACACATCTCCCAAACACACTACTAACACTTTACAACAACACTCTCACACACCAAACAGTACACCAAACATTTCCGCCAGACACATATCTACACTTTACCTCCACCTACACATACTACCAATGCTATACTTAACACTTCCCCCCGACATACTTCTCCCACTCCATCTCTATATTCTCATCCCATTGAATCAAATAATATTATAAATTATACTACTCATTTATACACATCCAAAACTTCTACACCTTTGAGACAATTCATACTTGAAAATTGCAATGCCACAGAGATAATAAAAATTGTCAATAATTGTGAAAATAAATCATCTAGTGGCCTTGATGAGATACCTATGACACTCATAAA
>CM044957.1:888612-922520 GCA_024516035.1 Bactericera cockerelli
TGACTTTTTTGAACATCAAACATTGTATTATTTGCATCGACGATGTAGCTTGAACCAACCTCAGTAGCTTGATCGATGAGGTGGCGGACTTGTAACCTAGGGGTCGGTGGTTCGAGCACCAATCACGGTTAAAATTTAGCAGCGTGAGCTAGAAAGAGTAGTTGTGACTTCACGAAAGTGATAAACACAATACTATGACCACTTTACAATACTATGACCACAATACTACGCTCTACTTTTAATTAATTTAAAAGTTTAAAATATTGGGTAGAAGAGATTGTCATAGGCAATAACATCGCTCTTTAGTTAGGACATCTGTATATATTTTATTCATGTTTATATTTTTATTGTTTATATTGTTGTCAGTTTTGTATTCAATTTTTATCTTTATTTTTTTAAACATAATATATTCTGTAATTAAAGAATTTAATAATAATAAAAAAGAAGTTATTAAAGTTATCATATTTGTGTTAATCACTTTCGTGATATCACAACTACTCAAACGCGCTCTACTAAATCCACGCTGGAACCGTGACTTAAACCACCGACCTCCAGGTTACAAGTCCGCCGCCTTATCGATCAAGCTACTGAGATCGAAATTTTGTTGAGAAGTTATGAGTATTTAAAACATTTCTTCTAATTTTTATAACTTTATTTAGTTTTTACAAATAGAAAGCTTCGTCCATTTTGGTAATTTTATAATAATAATTTCGGTAATTTAATAATAATAATTTCGTCCCCAGTGGTACGACGAGGAGCAGTCGGAGGCGGTGCCTCCCCCCGCCCCCTACAACACGATCATGACCGAGTTCGACCGACTGATGCTGGTGCGCTGTCTCCGCCTGGACAGGGTGTACCAGAGCATCTGTAACTATGTGGAACACATCATGGGCGTGGAGTTCATCACGCCCTCCTTCATAAGGTGCCGCGGACACGTGTGGAATGTCGGAAGGAGTCTCTCGGTTTTTCATAAAGAACAAATGAAAACCCGGCACTTTGCTGCCATACCTCGTGAGGTCCACTCATACCTCGTCAGGAAAAATGAGTAGCTGCTTTAATGTGAGCAGCGACCAGAGGCGGAATTATAGGCAAAAATAAGATATTAGGATAACAAAGTTACGGTAAAGTCCTATAATTCTGCGCTACCCACTAAAATTGTGATATATTAACACAAAGAAACATATTTATTTATTATTATTTATTACTTTGTCGCCATAAGTCTTCTCAAAAGTACCTCTCCATGCTAGACTCATCAGTTAGACATCAGTTCGACATAGTTCTCTCTAAATCTTTTAAAGTCTATGTTTAAATCTATGCTTAATAAAGTTTCATTCGTGCTTTAAAATCGTTAAATTTACTATCAGAATATTAACATTCACTCTTAAAATATTAACAAAACCTATCAAAATATTAATAAAAACTATCAAAATGTTAACAAAACTATCAAAATATTAATATTTACTTTCAAAATATTAACAAAAACTATCAAAATATTAATAAAAACTATCAAAATATTAACAAAAACTATCAAAATATTAACATTTACTATCAAAATATTAACATTTACATCAAAAGACAGTGGTAGAAGTGCTGAGTTATTCCTCCACTGTCTGGTTACCATCGTTCACAATGACGCCACCCTATGATGATGATCAAAATATTGACAATAACTATCAAAATATTAACAATTTACTATAAAGATGTAGTGACCTGATCCCTCAGTTCACAGAAAACCCCTTCATTTCTGTCATTGATGGAAAACCCGTTTATTTCTGTCATTGATGGAAAACCCCTTCATTTCTGTCATTGATATAAAACCCCTTCATTTCTGTCATTGATATAAAACCCCTTTATTTCTGTCATTGATATAAAACCCCTTCATTTCTGTAAATCCCATTCATTGTTATAAAACCCCTTCAAACATATGACTGATTTGTGATTATTCCTCTCAGCTACGACGCAATATTCGAGCAGAGCTCATGCACCTCCCCCGTGGTGTTCATCCTGAGTCCTGGCTCCGACCCCACTGAGGACCTGATGAAGCTGGCGCAGCGCAACGACCAGGCAGGGGACAAGTTCAAGTTCCTGTCCCTCGGCCAGGGCCAGGAGAAGGTACTAAGATCCCTCCCCCTCCATCCACCCCTGCTGGCATTAGCCTCAATCCCCCTCAGCTAGTCCCTACTAAGATCCCTCCATCCACCCCTGCTGGCATTAGCCTCAATCCCCCTCAGCTAGTCCCTACTAAGATCCCTCCATCCACCCCTGCTGGCGTTAGCCTCAATCCCCCTCAGCTAGTCCCTACTAAGATCCCTCCATCCACCCCTGCTGGCATTAGCCTCAATTTCCCTCAGCTAGTCCCTACTAAGATCCCTCCATCCACCCCTGCTGGCATTAGCCTCAATCCCCCTCAGCTAGTCCCTACTAAGATCCCTCCATCCACCCCTGCTGGCATTAGCCTCAATCCCCCTCAGCTAGTCCCTACTAAGATCCCTCCATCCACCCCTGCTGGCATTAGCCTCAATCCCCCTCAGCTAGTCCCTACTAAGATCCCTCCATCCACCCCTGCTGGCATTAGCCTCAATTCCCCTCAGCTAGTCCCTACTGAGATCCCTCCATCCACCCCTGCTGGCATTAGCCTCAATCCCCCTCAGCTAGTCCCTACTAAGATCCCTCCATCCACCCCTGCTGGCATTAGCCTCAATCCCCCTCAGCTAGTCCCTACTAAGATCCCTCCATCCACCCCTGTTGGGCGATTGAAAGGGGGCATCTGCTGAACTTCAATCCTCCTCAAACTAGTCCCTACTAAGATCCCTCCATGCACCCCTGCTGGGCGATTGATAGGGGGCACCTGCTGGCATTAGCCTCAATCCCCTCAGCTAGTCCCTATTATTATTATAAACTACCGAACTCAGTAGCCAGTAGCTTTATAATAATTATTCAATTCAATTAAAATATTTATTGTGATATTTATACATATAAACATTTTACACAATTTACAATAATATTTTTATCTACATAAAAAAAACAGTAACACTAGCTACACCTGCCTAACTTAATATTTATCATAATCATAACACTCTTTAGTGGAAGGTAACAACCAGGCGAGAGGTTAATGCTTAAAGCATTTTCTACCACCTAACAACCTTCAGAGTCTTATTATTATGTAGTCACAAACTCAAATTAATGAGGAAAAATTTATGCACTGGGTGGGAGTTAAACCAACGGATCAATACGCCACCTGGATTACCAGACCAGCATGTTAACCACTTGACTACCAGTATACTTATAAAGACTTCATTACCAGACTAGAGCCTTAACCACTTGTCTAACAATGCAAAGTAATCATTGGTTATAAATACGCAATTTTCTCACCCAGGCGGCGCTCGGTCTGCTGCACAAGAGCATCTCCCGTGGCTTCTGGCTCGTGTACCAGAACTGCCACCTGCTCATCTCCTTCATGCGAGAGTTGGAGAAGCAGCTGGAGTCGGCCACCCTCTACCATCCCAACTTTCGTCTCTGGCTCACCACGGACCCGACACCTTCGTTTCCCATAGGTGAGTCGGCTCCCATAGGTGAGTCGGTTCCCATAGGTGAGTCGGCTCCCATAGGTAGGTGAGTCGGTTCCCATAGGTGAGTCGGTTCCCATAGGTGAGTCGGTTCCCATAGGTGAGTCGGTTCCCATAGGTGAGTCGGTTCCCATAGGTGAGCCGGTTCCCATAGGTGAGTCGTTTCCCATAGGTGAGTCGGTTCTCATAGGTCAGTCTGTTCCCATAGGTGAGTCGGTTCCCATAGGTGAGTCGGTTCCCATAGGTGAGTCGGTTCCCATAGGTGTGTCGTTTCCCATAAGTGAGTCGGTTCCCATAGGTGAGTCGTTTTCCATAGGTGAGTTGTTTCCCATTGCGGATAAGTTAACAATAGGTGCCACACCCCGAAACAGGTTAGTAACTACCAACTGCATTAACTCGCAATTCATTAATTGCTACAGAATTTTTTTTTTTTTTTTTTTTTTTTTTTTTGAATTTATAATTTATATAGACAGAGAGAGAGAGGTGAGAGGATTTGGCTTCAATTTAAATAATACTATTTTAAGAGAGCACAAGAAAAATGTGCTTCTGAACGAGCTAAATTCAAGCGTATTTTTTACAGGAATTATAACCAGGTCGATTCCCTTGCAGGCATTCTCCAGAAATCCCTCAAGGTAGTGACGGAGCCCCCCAACGGGCTGAAACTGAACATGAAGAACACCTACTTCAAGATGAGGTCAGACCTGCTGGAGAACTGCGAACACCCGAGCTACAAGCACCTGGTTTACGTGCTGGCGTTTTTCCACGCCGTGGTGCAGGTGAGCAGAACCTGTACCTAATGAATCATACGTGTTTTTTTTTTATTAAAATGTCACTAAAGTTAAGCAGTCTAGCGAGGTTAGGAGGACTTGGATGGAAAATTTCCACGCCGTGGTGCAGGTGAGTAGAACCTACACCTAATGAATCTTCCGTGTTTTTTTTTATTAAAATGTCACTAAAGTTAAGCAACGTCTAGCGAGGTTAGGAGGACTTGAATGGAAAATTTCCACGCCATGGTGCAGGTGAGTAGAACCTACACCTAGTGAATCATAGTGTTTTTTTTAATTCAAATGTCACTAAAGATATGTAACGTCCAGCGAGGTTAGTAGGACTTGGATGGAAAGTATAATATTACAGGAGTGTCCTGCAACATCTTATCCTGGATAATTTAAAAATTTCCTGCTTGCCACTGAAGATGTTATTAAATACAAATAGCAATGATTTTATAGTAAACTAGCGGGTTACACCCGCCGCTTCGCCAGCCCATCAAACACACACAACGCACACACACACACCCACACCACACACACACACACACCACACACACCACACCACACACACACACCACACACACCACACACACACACGCACACACACACACCACACCACACACACACACCACACCACACACACCACACACACACACACACACACACACACCACACACACACACACACACACACACACACACACACACACACACACACACACCACACACACACCACCACACACACACACACACACACCACACACACACACACCACACAACACACACACACACACACACACACACACACACACCACACACACCACACACACACACCACACACACCACACACACCATACACACACACACACACACACCACACACACACCACACACACACCACACACACACACACCATACACACACACACACCACACACACACCACACCACACACACACACACAAAATGTCATTTAGGTTTGAAAAAAAACCTGAATATTTTTTGTCGCCCATCTATTTTCTGGCCTTCCCCGGCGTAGCTCAAGAATGGCTCATCAGAATTTCGCGATCAATATGTCAAATGAAAGCCTAAACCCTTGCCTAAAACTTTCTCGCTCTGAGTTGATAGGTCGTCACTTCAAATTTCGAGAAAAAATGTCATTTAGGTCAAAAAACGTGAATATTTTACATGTTACCCATCCATTTTTTTACCTTACCCGGCGTAGCTCAAGAACGGCTCATCAGAAATTCGCGATCGATATGTCAATTGAAAGCTCAAGCCCTTGCCTAAAACTTTCTCGCTTTGAGTTGATAGGTCGTCGCGACAAATTTCGAGAAAAAATGTCATTTATGTCAAAAAACGTGCATTTTTTTTGCGTCACCCATCCATTTTTATCCTTACTCATTGTAGCTTAACCTCAGGGAGATATAATCTAGCCTAGAAGAATTTCCTGATCCAAGCGGACCTATGTGCAAAATTTCAGGTTTCTCGGTCAAACGGTGTGGATTTGTATAAAGAACATACATACACACATACATACATACACACATACATACATACACACATACAGACAGCTTTCTTTTATAGATATAGATAAGTTCAGAGATTTTTCGTATTCATTTAATTTACTACATTATTTTGTTCCTATTTTATAACTATTTATTGCTAACCAAAGTTTTTACCTTCCAAATTTTATTATTACACATTTGGAAGGTAAAAAAAGCCATACGATCAATTAAAAAATAAATTTAACGTGATGTTATTTTGCTTAAACTCACTCTAATGATGATGCACCCGGCAGGAGCGGCGTAAGTACGGCAAGATCGGGTGGAACATCAGCTACGACTACAGCGAGTGTGACTTCATAGTGTGTGTCCAGATCATCGACACCTACCTGTCTCGTCTGCTGGAGAAGAATGAGGATATCATGAGGATCCCGTGGGAAACTCTCAAGTACCTCATAGGACAGGTGAGGAAACTCTCAAGTACCTCATAGGACAGGTGAGGAAACTCTCAAGTACCTCATAGGACAGGTGAGGAAACTCTCAAGTACCTCATAGGACAGGTGAGGAAACTATCAAGTACCTCATAGGACAGGTGAGGAAACTCTCAAGTACCTCATAGGACAGGTGAGGAAACTCTCAAGTATCTCATAGGACAGGTGAGGAAACTCTCAAGTACCTCATAGGACAGGTGAGGAAACTCTCAAGTACTACATATTACAGGTGTGCTGGGCCACACCTGGGGTGGAATCCATAGGCGTTTCTGTTATATCTCTGTGGACTTGTCTAGGGGCGAAATTAATAGACAAAATCTATAACTTAAGTCATTGCTAAGCGTCGGTTTTCCTTATCTTACACAGTACGCAACAGATTACTACCCGTCGTGGTATGACCCGTATGACCATGCAGTTGAAAGCGACGTTACAACCAAATTAAAAATACAGATGACACAGGCAGCTGAGATTTTTTATAATATTAAGAGTTTTCTATTATATCCGAGTCCATTATATCTAGGTATCAGTTTTCAATTGTCAATGATATTACTAGACCTAAATTATTTTCCCCTTACAGGTGATGTATGGAGGCAGGGTGATCGATAGCTACGACAGGAGAGTTGTGCAGACCTACATGGATGAATACCTGGGTAAGACTTTAACCTGTACCCGAGGTTAAAACTATTTATAAGCATAATAGCGAACATTAGTATTGTTGTTTTCAATTGTAATTTTTGTAAACAATGTTATGTTCTTATTACAACAACAACAACAAAAAATATATTCGCAATCCAGAAAGGGAACAGTGCGAGTATTGAGAGAATTTTTGCTCCATCTACATAGTTCCCTCGGTGAAGTCATCTAGTTCCCTGTATGTGCCCACCAGCAGTTTGGGTTATTTGAGTGTATGAAAAGTGATTCGTACGTGTTAGTTAAAGCAACCAAATCTCTTCAGTCCTATGGTTCACAACAGGTCCACTCTATTCCTCAGGTGACTTCACTCTGTGTTAGTAGCAACCAAATCTCTTCAGTCCTATGGTTCACAACATGTCCACTCTATTCCTCAGGTGACTTCACTCTGTGTTAGTGGAAGCAACCAAATCTCTTCAGTCCTATGGTTCACAACATGTCCTCTCTATTCCTCAGGTGACTTCACGCTGGATGACTTCCAGTTCTACCCAGGCTACCGCATTCCACCCCCGGGGAGCAAACAGTTCTACATCGACTACATAGAGGAGAATCTGTCCTCTCAGCAGACGCCAGAACCTTTCGGTCTTCACCTCAACGCAGAGATAGGTGGGTCAATATTTCAACATGGCTGCAGCCGAGTAACGGCTGGAGGCATTATTATTGTTATTATAGATATGACCTCTACAGTTGTTGTCAAGGTGAAAGTTAAGGGATAGTGTCCACTAAGATTAACAAAACCTCTTTCATAATTCGAGCCCTAGTCTCATAGGTATTATCTGATATTATAAAATGATTCGTTTGTGTTTACGTTGAGTCGTGTAAAACTCGAGAACCACAACTTCCTATCCTATACAACACTCTGTACATCCTGCAAGTATGAGACTAAAGAGTCCCTTTACTCTCAGAGCCTAAACAAAGTCTCATTTATTGGTGACAGGCACAGGTAAAATATTTACTAACAACTTTGTTTAAAGAAAAGAAAAAAAGTGTGTCTCCAATAATTATTCCAGGCTACTATACCCAAGCAGCCGAGGACATCTACTCGAATCTACTCAATATTCAGCCCCAGTCAGCCAGCAGCGCGGGAGGTATATCTCGAGAACAGTATGTTGATAAGGTGAGTGTGGTTTATATTGTTTGTCGCAGGTTTGAAACCCAGCCAGGTCATAAGAAGATATGTCCATTTTAAATTTCGACTACATAAAAATACGCCTTGAGCTTATTGCTAGAATAATGGGACTCATTAGTCCTAATTGGGCAGTATTAATAAGGCGATATTATTATTATTATTTGGCTGGAGGACGTTAAACAGAGAGAAGACCAGTGTCTCTTTAGAGAGTCTAGACTGTCTAGAGGGTTAAAACAGACAGTGGACTAGCTAACCATAAGAAGCCAGGCTAGCTTGAAGTTTCCCAAGTGTTTATGGCTTAAGAAAAAAAAAACCCCCCAAGTTGCTTGCAGTGATCGCACATAGACATATGTGGCCAACTTTTCAATTTAAGTTGGCTGGAGACCATTACTCCCCCCAGGTGTGGACTTCCTAGCTAAGTTACCGCCAGAGTTAAGCTGGTTACAACAAGAACTTACTAACTTATGATGTTGTTTCAGCTCTGTGTGGACATCCTAGCTAAGCTACCACAACAACAACTTACTAACTTATGATGTTGTTTCAGCTGTGTGTGGACATCCTAGCTAAGCTACCACAACAACAACTTACTAACTTATGATGTTGTTTCAGCTCTGTGTGGACATCCTAGCTAAGGTACCACAACAACAACTTACTAACTTATGATTTTGTTTCAGCTGTGTGTGGACATCCTAGCTAAGCTACCACAACAACAATTTACTAACTTATGATTTTGTTTTAGCTGTGTGTGGATATCCTAGCTAAGCTACCACAACAACAACTTACTAACTTATGATTTTGTTTCAGCTGTGTGTGGACATCCTAGCTAAGCTACCACAACAACAACTTACTAACTTATGATTTTGTTTCAGCTGTGTGTGGATATCCTAGCTAAGCTACCACAACAACAACTTACTAACTTATGATTTTGTTTCAGCTGTGTGTGGACATCCTAGCTAAGCTACCACAACAACAACTTACTAACTTATGATTTTGTTTCAGCTGTGTGTGGACATCCTAGCTAAGCTACCACAACAACAACTTACTAACTTATGATTTTGTTTCAGCTGTGTGTGGATATCCTAGCTAAGCTACCACAACAACAACTTACTAACTTATGATTTTGTTTCAGCTGTGTGTGGACATCCTAGCTAAGCTACCGCCGGAGTTCGACGTCCCGCGTATCAAGCGGGAGAAGGGCCGCCTGCCCAGCCCCACCCTGGCTGTGTTGTACCAGGAGCTGGATAGAATCAACCTGCTGCTCAACACTATGGCACTCAGTCTGGCCCTCCTGAGGAAGGTAAGACCTCCCGGGTGTTATAACCCCACCCTGGCTGTGTTGTACCAGGAGCTGGACAGAATCAACCTGCTGCTCAACACTATGGCACTCAGTCTGGCCCTCCTGAGGAAGGTAAGACCTCCCGGGTGTTATAACCCCACCCTGGCTGTGTTGTACCAGGAGCTGGACAGAATCAACCTGCTCCTCAACACTATGGCACTCAGCCTGGCTCTCCTGAGGAAGGTAAGACCCTCCCGGGTGTTATAACCCCACCTTTCTCCTGGACGTTAAAACCAAATAGAATCAATGGACATGACAGGAGCCTAGACATTGGATCTGGGTATCCATATAATCCTCTCATCACCGTGATCAAGCAAAACGCTAGTTTTGCAACGCCAAGAAAAACAAAACGAGCGTGTATACTTACGCTAAACCTAGTTCGTATGTATTTTCTTTTGTAATTTTGACTTTCTTAGATAAAACATTTTATTTTTATTTTCTATATTTTTATTTTCTGTGCCTGTCTCATGGACACGGAATTATTATTACTACCCTGCTTCAGACGACTGTCATGCATTTCAAAGTTCTGTTATCTCTGTCTTGGCAGGGCCTGGCGGGTCAGATCGGCATGGACGCCCTGCTGGACGCCACAGCCGCTAACCTCTACAACGGGCAGCTGCCCGACCCCTGGCGCAAGCTCGCCCCCGCCACCTGTAAGAAGCTGGGCGCCTGGCTGCAGCATCTGCTGCGACGCAACGCGCAGTACGTGGCCTGGGTGAGTACTTTTTTTCTGTCTATCTAGAACCTTTAAGGGGCTAGCGCTCCGCCCCGCCAAGTCAAAAAGTAAGAAGAGCGTACCAAGAGATATTATGCGCCACAGCACAAAATGTCGATTTCACGCCCTTGTACCTGATTTAGTTTTGCTTTCTGGCTCAAAATAATAATAATAATAATAATAAAGGACTTTAATAAAAAGTAACCACCAGGCGAGGTTAATGCTCAAATTTTCTACCACCTAACCCTCAGAGTCTTATTATTTTGTGGTAAATAAATGAAGAAAAATTCATGCATCGGTTAGGATTCGAACGAACACACAGTGGAGCAGAATCTATTCTTAGGCGGGAAAACAGAAAAAAAATAATGTCATCATTTCAAAATAATACACTCCAGGTCTGTTCACAATTATTATTATTCTGTTCACATTATTATTATTATTGTTTCAGATCCAGTCCGGAGACCCGACGGTGATGTGGCTGTCCGGCCTCCACACCCCCGAGTCCTACCTGACGGCCCTGGTGCAGACTGCCTGCAGGAAGATGGACTGGGCCCTGGACAGGTGCACCTTCCGCACCCGCGTCACCCAGTACACCGAGCCCTCCCAGGTGGAGGAGAGGCCCGAGCTGGTGAGTAGCCACGCCCCCACCTATACCTGAGCACCTTGCAGTGAGTAGCCACGCCCCCACCTATACCTGAGCACCTTGCAGTGAGTAGCCACGCCCCCCACTATACCTGAGCTCCTTGCAGTGAGTAGCCCCGCCCCCAACTATACCTGAGCTCCTTGCAGTGAGTAGCCCCGCCCCCAACTATACCTGAGCACCTTACAGTGAGTAGCCCCGTCCCCCACTATATCTGAGCACCTTGCAGTGAGTAGCCACGCCCCCCACTATACCTGAGCACCTTGCAGTGAGTAGCCACGCCCCCAACTATACCTGAGCTCCTTGCAGTGAGTAGCCACGCCCCCAACTATACCTGAGCTCCTTGCAGTGAGTAGCCACGCCCCCACCTATACCTGAGCACCTTGCAGTGAGTAGCCACGCCCCCAACTATACCTGAGCACCTTGCAGTGAGTAGCCACGCCCCCAACTATACCATTCTTTTTTTAACTTCGCTTTCAACTGTATGGTCATATCACGACGAACGTTTCACCCTCCGACACTCACAAACCAGCTACTCAAAATAAAATCACCTGAGTGGGGCCGTAAGTGGTCAGCACCACCAGGCTTCGAATTTGAATAGTTACACATCCAAGTCCTAGCATCGCTGGATGTTGCTTAACTTTAGTGACAGAACAAGAACTGCTGTATTCAGCGAGAGCCATCGAAGCTGGCTATGTCTACAATATGGTCTGTTTTAAACTTCAAAAGCAGAAGGTGCTAAACGTAATACTACTTTGTCGGCAGGGCTGCTACGTGACGGGACTCTACTTGGAGGGCGCCCACTGGGACCTGACCACGGGCGCCTTGGCCCCGCCCCTGCCCCGACTCCTCCTTGAGCCCCTCCCCCTGCTCGCGGTGACGCCCCTCCAGCTCCACCGCGTCTCCAACCAGAACTCCCTCCGCACACCCCTGTACGTGACGTCTCAGAGACGCAATGCCATGGGCGTGGGGTGTGTGAGCGAGGCGGATCTGAACATGGGCGCCAGCCACCCCTCCCACTGGATCCTGCGGGGCGTCTGTCTCACGCTCAACGCGGACTGAAGAGTTTGCCGTGCCGGGCGGACTGAAGAGGAACTACTTGTGAATATGGTTTATATTAAAAAAGCTCAACAATTTACCATTGAGAAGAAATATTTAGAATAGAAATGAAGAGCAACTACTTGTACAAATGTTTTTGTAATTAGCTCAATATACATTGTTTAGAAGAATTCTATAGAGAGATAAATGTTTTGAAACTTTTTGAAGCTTCTAGTCATCTCTGTGTTTCTCTCCAATGAACTTTTTGTTCTTATTTGTGTTTATAAGTATTTTATATCTTAACTTTTCTAGTCCTCAAATTATTTAAATGCTCTTGTTATCCTAGTAAAAGCTGGATCTGCGAGGTCAAACAGGGAAAACTGTTCAGCCGGCAAGATTTGCAAAATATATATTTTATTTTAGTTAGTAAAATTTAGATTTAATTTAATAGGATAATTAGCATGTAAGTTTGTACTCATACAATATGTATCTTTTAGTACAATAAAATTGAAAATTGTAAATATTTACCTTATACTACCTACTTATTTTCTGGTACCTAAAAAAGTCAAAGAGTTATCCATGGAGGAGGAATTCATACAAACCTAGGGCTAGTTAATTTTGAAATTAACTTCCTCTTATCACTGCACAACAACAAAGTAAAATCTTTATTTTACAATCGACATTTCTTTAAACGTTTGCCCAAAGACACGATTTACATAACAATCAAACAATTTAAATAAATTGAATGATTTACATCCACTAAAAATCTATTGAGATGTTTAAAAAAAACAAACAAATAAACAAAAACAATTGAACATATTTTATAGTTTCATTTCTTGATTTTTGTCTTTTTTCCCCTTTCTTTTCTTGTTCTTTGTTTTAACTTAATCCACTATTTGGAAGTTTTTTTTAAATTTATTTATTTATTTAATAACAGGATAACATAGGTATACAAAGGTATTTTTCCTAAGCTAAACCTTTCAGTAAAAAACTGAAGAGAATGTTCTGTAAATGTTTTGTTATGTATAAAAAAATTTGCCTACCTACTTATTTTCTAAATTGTCGTCAACCCTGTTTACGGTGATTGTGTCTTTTGGTTGGATAAAGCTGGGACCTTATTTGTTTAACACTTTCCAGTGAGAAAATTGTAATTTTATTATGATTACCTAGACATGAGTTTTGTTAATGCATGGCATTCACATTAATTATGCACATATTCATTTCACTTTATGTCCATTTAATTTTCATGCACATAATTAATAAAGACTTTTTCTTAGCCAAGTTAGTATTGTGAATAAATTTTCTTGAAAACGTTTTTTTTTCACTCTAGAAACAAAGGAAAATCGATTCAACAATGTGTGATTTTTTCTACTATTAATTTAAAGCAAATGCAAAAACCTTTGACACCAGGTTATCCAGCGTAAAAAACAATGCACTGCCATTGGCAATAATCCCGCCCTTTAGTTAGGACATATGTTTCTATATATTTTTCTATTCTTTTTTATTTTTATTGTATATTAATAGCGGGTTACACCCGCCGCTTCGCCAGCCCATCAAACACACACAACGCACACGCACACACACCCACCCACCCACCCACACACACACACACACACACACACACACACACACACACACACACACCACACACACACCACACACACACACACACACCACACCACACCCACACACACCACACACAAACACACCACACCACACACACAAAGCACACACCACACACCCACAACACACCCACACACACACAAACCACACCACACACACACCAAACAACACACCACACACACACACACACACAACACACACCACACACACACCACACACACATCACACACACACACACACACCACACACACACACACACACCACACCACACACCACCACACACACACACACACCACACCACACACACACACACAACACACACACACACACACACACACACACACACACCACACACCACCACACACACACCCACACCACCAAAAATGTCATTTAGGTTTGAAAAAAAACCTGAATATTTTTTGTCGCCCATCTATTTTCTGGTCTTCCCCGGCGTAGCTCAAGAATGGCTCATCAGAATTTCGCGATCAATATGTCAAATGAAAGCCTAAACCCTTGCCTAAAACTTTCTCGCTCTGAGTTGATAGGTCGTCACTTCAAATTTCGAGAAAAAATGTCATTTAGGTCAAAAAACGTGAATATTTTACATGTTACCCATCCATTTTTTTACCTTACCCGGCGTAGCTCAAGAACGGCTCATCAGAAATTCGCGATCGATATGTCAATTGAAAGCTCGAACCCTTGCCTAAAACTTTCTCGCTTTGAGTTGATAGGTCGTCGCGACAAATTTCGAGAAAAAATGTCATTTATGTCAAAAAACGTGAATTTTTTTTGCGTCACCCATCCATTTTTATCCTTACTCATTGTAGCTTAACCTCAGGGAGATATAATCTAGCCTAGAAGAATTTCCTGATCCAAAGGGACCTATGTGCAAAATTTCAGGTTTCTCGGTCAAACGGTGTGGATTTGTATAAAGAACATACACACATACATACAGACAGCTTTCTTTTATAGATATAGATATATATTGTTTGAATTTTTTTCTTTGTTAAAATTATTTTTTGTACTGTACATAATATGTCTATTTATATCTAATAAAGTGTTTTGTATAATAAACACTTTATTAGTCACATATTCAAAATTATGTGACCACATAATAATAAGACTCTGAGGGTTAGGTGGTAGAAAATTCTTTGAGCATTAACCTCACCTGGTAGTTACATTCCTCTAAAGAGTGTTATTATTATTATAATAAAACATGTCCTCGATCCATGTTGGGGGAAAAGGGCAGTGTGCCTACTTTATATGTGTAAATCGGTACTTGGTAAAACATTATATTAAGTAGATTAGCGCGCGATTAGCTCAGAGGTTAAGCACTCGCTTGCCATGCGGAAGGTCCCGGGTTCGATCCCCCGTGCCGACAAAAATTTGTATTCGTAATTTGGTTACAATTGTTTGTAAGGGATACCTTCCGGTGCGCTCGTGTTGACCCAGCACCTAATTGGGAAGTATTGTGTCACTTCTCGCCCATCGGAGGGGAGGCATACTACGGGAACACACACCACAAGCGTCTACAGTAGCTCCTGTTTCATGGCTACGAAATTAAAAACGGCTGTGAAACACTCATCTTTAAAAAAAAAAAAAAAAAAAAAAAAAGATACGAATAGTTTTCTATCTTAATAGAATTCAGGAAGAAAAACTTTGTTTTACTAAAATATTTAAAATTATATTTTTATTAATTGAAAGCCATTTTGAGTTTATGTTAACAAGATACAGGTATTAATATTGAAAAATTACTGACGAAAAAACTCTCGAAAAATAATAGATCTTGGCTAAGCTACCCTCGACTCTTTTTCTTTGCTTAACATTTTTTCAACATCTAGCATTCGAGACGTTGATTTTACCCTGTACGAACCCTGTACGAATTCGCTGTAAACTCACAAACCAGCTACCTACAATAACCTCACCCAGAGTGGGTGGGGCCGAAAATAGCTAGCATCACGAGGTTTCAAATTTGAACGGTCACCCATGCAAGTCTTAACCTTGTGGACGTTGGTTAAGTTCGGTGACAGATCGAGAACTAGTGTATTCCACGTGTCATCTACGCTGACAACCATGCCTTGATTCTTAGTATTGGTTCACGAAGAACCTAGGTCGTGCTTGTGGCCAGATGTAGTTGCCTATGTTACAAATGGACATTGTACATCGCACAGCACACAATTTTTGAATTAGCACCACAGAGGTATTACAAAAAACTCTATTAAGTCCGCCCTAAGTTTCATTCTCGATCGGTCTCACCTAAGTGTCACTGAACGAATTCAAATGACTCCACGCCTCACTTGAACGGTTCGACATAAGTCCACGCCTCACTTGAACGGCTTCATAAGATCCTCAAAGTTGTACCGGTACGCTTTCTCTTCGAGAACCTTGACCAGAGGCTTCTGGAACTTGGCGCACTCGGGCAGCGCCTCCCGGATCGTGTTGGTGTCGATAGTGCGCAGGTCTTGTGCCCACCCCAGCGCAGCCAGGACGCGTATGAACGCGGTGGAGCAGCCCTCGTTGTAGGTGCCGTACTCGCCCGAGCGGTAGTCGAAGGGCAGCAGGTAGTGGTACTGCGGCCACAGGGACTTGTTCACGATGAACACCAGGTTCGTGTCCGCTGAGCGTCTGGAAATAAATTGAGAAACAAAATTGAAATCGGAGCAAAAAAATATTAATTTAATTTACAAAAACGTAATACTTCAGATTTGTAATATTAGAAATTCTTGGAAGTAATTTATTTTGGGGATAATTGAAGACCTTGCTGAAAAAACGAGCTATTTGCATTTCTGCAATTTTTTTCGAAATCGCGTTTTTCGACGGTTTCGGGGTCACAAAAATATGCTGTTTCATTGGTGAAGAGCCGCTGGCTCTCCGATAGTTATAAGCGTACAAAAACGGACCATATGACAGATAGCTTGATAACGTGACAACGTTTCCCCTGCAATTTTGTAAAATGCAGATAGCTCGTTTTTTGAGCGAGCCCTTCAATTATTATAAAACAGGATTAGATTTAATTTAATAATAATAATATCGCCTTTTTTATACTGACCGACCTCAGTGGCTTGATCGATAAGGCGGCGGACTTGTAACCTGAAGGTCGGTGGTTCAAGTCGCGGTGTCAGCGTAGATTTAGTAAAGCGAGTTTGAGTAGTTGTGCTATCACGAAAGTAATTAACACAAATGTGATAAAAAAAATGAAATTATGATAATATATTATAGTTCATTTATACATTTTATTCATTTTCCTTATTTATACTGTCCGATCAGGACTATTAAGAACCATTATTCCAGCAGTACGATATATTATTATGTGGTAAAATTGGAGGATAACTTGTCATGTACCGGCTGGGTTTCGAACCCGCGACCTCTGGATTCACAGAGTGCCGCCTTCGTTACTGAGCTACTGGGACAGACAGAATCTAAATGGACACTATACTTTTAAACTCTGGCTCTAGTGCGCTGTGATTTGTTGAAAACTTTGACTTGTAGGCGTGTCGACCATTGGATTAACTTTAATCACCATTTTGTCTCGAATTTAGATTGGAAAGCGTTGCGAAAAGAGTGGGATATAATCTGATTTGATCCTAAACACTCATTGGGATCCCGTCTTGAAAGTTCGCTTTCATTTCGGTTACCCTTAATAATAATAACACTCTTTGGTGGAAGGTAACCACCAGGCAAGGTGCTCAAAGCGTGTTCTACCACCTAACCCTCAGAATCTTATTCTTATATGGCCACAAACTCAAATTAATGAGGAAAAATTCATGCACTGGGTGGGATTCGAACCAACGGATCCCTACGCTCCCTGGATTACCAGACCAGCGCGTTAACCACTTGACTACCAGTGCACTATTGACTACCAGGGCACTATTGACTACCATGCACTATTGACTACCATGCACTATTGACTACCAGTGCACTATAGACCACCATGCACTATTGACCAGCATGCACTATTGACTACCAGCGCACTGTAGGTACAGGGTGGACTCACTTGTCGAGCGGATCCAGGCCCCACAGGATGTTCGCACTGTTGATGAGCCACACCATATGCAGGGACAAGGTTATCCTCAGGAAGCCCACAATGAAGACCGCGTTGAACCCTGACTCCGCCCAGTACTCCATGGGCGCGTTGATGGGCAGGAGAATGCCCAGCAAGATCGCAAACACCCAGTATAACCTGAAAAAACATTGTTGGAATGAGAACACCCAGTAGAACCTGAAAAAACTTTGTTGGAATGAGAAAACCCAATATAACCACCCAGTATAACCTGAAAAAAATGTTGGAATGAGAAAACCCAATATAACCACCCAATATAACCTGAAAAAACATTGTTGCTATGAGAAGACCCAGTATAACCTGAAAAAACATTGTTGGAATGAGAACACCCAGTATAACCTGAAAAAATATTGTTGGAATGAGAACACCCAGTATAACCTGAAAAAATATTGTTGGAATGAGAACACCCAGTATAACCTGAAAAAACACTGTTGCTATGAGAAGACCCAGTATAACCTGAAAAAAACATTGTTGCTATGAGAAGACCCAGTATAACCTGAAAAAACATTGTTGCTATGAGAAGACCCAGTATAACCTGAAAAAACATTGTTGCTATGAGAAGACCCAGTATAACCTGAAAAAACATTGTTGCTATGAGAAGACCCAGTATAACCTGAAAAAAACATTTTTGCTATGAGAAGACCCAGTATAACCTGAAAAAAACATTTTTGCTATGAGAAGACCCAGTATAACCTGAAAAAACATTGGTCACATTTAAGAACATGGTTATATTATTTTACGTTTTTGAATGTACCAGCGTCAACAGCGCGTAGAATGCACCGGTTCCCGTAGGATCACCGAAGTTAAGCAACGTCCAGCGAGGTGAAGACTTCATGATGCTGGTATTCTAGCCCAACCCAGACTAGGTGAATTTAATGTGGGTATAACCTGAAAAAACATTGTTGCTATGAGAAGACCCAGTATAACCTGAAGAAACATTGTTGCTATGAGAAGACCCAGTATAACCTGAAAAAAACATTGTTGCTATGAGAAGACCCAGTATAACCTGAAAAAACATTGGTCACATTTAAGAACATGGTTATATTATTTTACGTTTTTGAATGTACCAGCGTCAACAGCGCGTAGAATGCACCGGTTCCCGTAGGATCACCGAAGTTAAGCAACGTCCAGCGCGGTGAAGAATTCATGATGCTGGTATTCTAGCCCAACCCAGACTAGGTGAATTTAATGTGGGTACCTAGCAAGTTTGTGAGTTTCCTACGAATGAAGGGTTACCCCGTCGTGATATGACCATGCAGTTGAAGGCGACGTCAAAAAAATTGAATTTTGAGCCACCGGAACAGATAAGAGTGTTGGGTGGAAGAGATTGCCATAGGCAATAACCCCGCCCTTTAGTTAGGGCATATGTATATATTTGTTTTTTTTCTGTTTATTATATTTATATTACCTATCAATTTTGTATTTTAATTTTTACCATTATTTGTTTGTGTATAATATTATGTTCTTCTAATAAAGAGTTTCATAATAATATAATAACACTATTTCTTGTCAACCCATTGTCACAATTTTCTTAAATTAATACAAATATACTATTGAACTGAATTGAAATAACAACAGTGGGTACCTGCTCTGCCACATGACAATGGCGTCCTCCTCCACATCCCTCATGTCTACCTGGGTGTGTAAGTTCTCACCTGCTCTGCCACATGACAATGGCGTCCTCCTCCACATCCCTCATGTCTACCTGGGTGTGTAAGTTCTCACCTGCTCTGCCACATCACAATGGCGTCCTCCTCCACATCCCTCATGTCTACCTGCGTGTGTAAGTTCTCACCTGCTCTGCCACATCACAATGGCGTCCTCCTCCACATCCCTCATGTCTACCTGGGTGTGTAAGTTCTCACCTGCTCTGCCACATGACAATGGCGTCCTCCTCCACATCCCTCATGTCTACCTGGGTGTGTAAGTTCTCACCTGCTCTGCCACATCACAATGGCGTCCTCCTCCACATCCCTCATGTCTACCTGGGTGTGTAAGTTCTCACCTGCTCTGCCACATGACAATGGCGTCCTCCTCCACATCCCTCATGTCTACCTGCGTGTGTAAGTTCTCACCTGCTCTGCCACATCACAATGGCGTCCTCCTCCACATCCCTCATGTCTACCTGGGTGTGTAAGTTCTCACCTGCTCTGCCACATCACAATGGCGTCCTCCTCCACATCCCTCATGTCTACCTGCGTGTGTAAGTTCTCACCTGCTCTGCCACATCACAATGGCGTCCTCCTCCACATCCCTCATGTCTACCTGCGTGTGTAAGTTCTCACCTGCTCTGCCACATCACAATGGCGTCCTCCTCCACATCCCTCATGTCTACCTGCGTGTGTAAGTTCTCACCTGCTCTGCCACATCACAATGGCGTCCTCCTCCACATCCCTCATGTCTACCTGCGTGTGTAAGTTCTCCTGGCTTGCTCTTAATAGCGGTTTCCCCCACAACAGGAAGCCTGCTTGTAGTTTATGCTTGCCTCACTGGGTCCTTCCCGTTTGGTACTTGGTGTGTAAGTCCTCCGTGGCGGCCGTCGTAACTAGCGGTCCCAGGTGGGGAACAAAGGGCTTGTATAAGGTTGTCGGAAGTGGTAGGTACTTGTGGTGCAGCCTGTGTCCAGCACCCAGTCGTACACAGAGCCCTGGGGGAATCAAAGGGTTAAGGGTTGTGGGGAAGTGGTAGGTACTTGTGGTGCAGCCTGTAGTCCAGCACCCAGTCGTACACAGAGCCCTGGGGGAATCAAAGGGTTAAGGGTTGGTGGGAAGTGTGGTAGGTACTTGTGGTGCAGCTCTGGGTCCAGCACCCAGTCGTACACAGAGCCCTGGGGGAAATCAAAGGGTTAAGGGTTGTGTAGGAAGTAGTAGGTAGGTACTTGTGGTGCAGTCTGTGGTCCAGCACCCAGTCGTACACAGAGCCCTGGGGGAAATCAAAGGGTTAAGGGTTGTGTGGAAGTAGTAGGTAGGTACTTGTGGTGCAGCCTGTGGTCCAGCACCCAGTCGTACACAGAGCCCTGGGGGAATCAAAGGGTTAAGGGTTGTGAGAAGTATGGTAGGTACTGGTAGCTGTGGTCAGCACCCATGTGTACAGTGGGAATAAGAGTAGTGTAATACTTGTGGTAGCGTGTCCAGCACCAGTCGTACACAGAGCCCTGGGGGGAATCAAAGGGTTAAGGGTTGGGGGAAAGTGGTAGGTACTTGTGGTGCAGCCTCTGGTCCAGCACCCAGTCGTACACAGAGCCCTGGGGGGAATCAAAGGGTTAAGGGTTGTGTAGAAGTAGTAGGTAGGTACTTGTGGTGCAGTCTGTGGTCCAGCACCCAGTCGTACACAGAGCCCTGGGGGAATCAAAGGGTTAAGGGTTGTGTAGAAGTAGTAGGTAGGTACTTGTGGTGCAGTCTGTGGTCCAGCACCCAGTCGTACACAGAGCCCTGGGGGAATCAAAGGGTTAAGGGTTGTGTAGAAGTAGTAGGTAGGTACTTGTGGTGCAGTCTGTGGTCCAGCACCCAGTCGTACACAGAGCCCTGGGGGAATCAAAGGGTTAAGGGTTGTGTAGAAGTAGTAGGTAGGTACTTGTGGTGCAGCCTGTGGTCCAGCACCCAGTCGTACACAGAGCCCTGGGGGAATCAAAGGGTTAAGGGTTGTGGGGAAGTGGTAGGTACTTGTGGTGCAGCCTGTGGTCCAGCACCCAGTCGTACACAGAGCCCTGGGGGAAATCAAAGGGTTAAGGGTTGTGTAGAAGTAGTAGGTAGGTACTTGTGGTGCAGCCTGTGGTCCAGCACCCAGTCGTACACAGAGCCCTGGGGGAAATCAAAGGGTTAAGGGTTGTGTAGAAGTAGTAGGTAGGTACTTGTGGTGCAGCCTGTGGTCCAGCACCTAGTCGTACACAGAGCCCTGGGGGGAATCAAAGGGTTAAGGGTTGTGAGGAGGTGGTAGGTAGTTGGGTGGAAGTGATACTTGTGATGCAACCTGTGGAACACAGAGCCCTGGGGGGAATCAAAGAGTTATGGGTTGGGTGGAAGTGGGAATCAAAGGGTTAAAGGTTGGGTGGAAGTGATACTTGTGGTGCAACCTGTGTTACACAGAGCCCTGGGGGGAATCAAAGGGTTAAGAGTTGGGGAAAAAAGAGGTTCAGAAAGAAAAGTGGGGATCGACAAATACTTACCGACAGGCTCAGCGTCTGGAAGGTGACGAGTAGAAGCCTGAGGGGCCAGGCGCCCGTGTAGGCTCTGTGCGCCCACAGCCTGTGCGCCCCTATTGTGTTCCCCAGGGTCGACATCATGACTAGCAGCAAGCCTGGGGACATGGAATAGAAGGTTCAACCTACATAACACGTTACTGGATCCACACAACACGCGGCTGAGCCTCACCGATCTCACGGGAAGTGGTATTCATAGTTTTGAATCAAAACCATTTTTTTTTTTCGTAGCCATAAAACAGGAGCTACTTTAGACGCTTGTGATCGGTGTTGTAGCCTGCCCAATTGCCCATTCCCTAGTATTCAACCCCTCTGATGAGTGAGCAGTGACACAATACTTCCCAATTAGGTGCTGGGTCAACACGAGAGCACCGGAAGGTATCCCTTACAAACAATTGTAACCAAATTAAGAATACAACTTTTTGTCAGCACGGGGGATCGAACCCGGGACCTTCCGCATGGCAAGCGAGTGCTTAACCACTGAGCTAATCGCGCGATTATATTCTGTCGTTTTATTATTATTACTAGTAGGTACTACTACTCAGTAGTACCTACTAGTAATAACGCGGCCTCTAGCTTATCAGAACGACGGTGAAGACCTGTTCACTGAGCTACCGGGACAGATAATAATAATAATAATAGTTAACGACCAGCTTGATCGATAAGGCGGTGGACTTGCAACCTGGAGGTTGGTGGTTTGACTCTCAAGTTCTAAAAAAATAGCATTATTGTGAGTTTCAGTACGTACAGTTGTGACATCACAAAACTTTTATTTTTTATGTACTCACAGAAGAGGGAGGTCTTGTACTGAGCCTGGGTGAAGACTAGGAGTACCCCGTAGATGGCGCAGCAGTGCAGATAGATCCAGAACAGAACCATGGGCCAGCTGATTTCTCGATGAACGAAATCATTTTTCTTCTCCTCGTCCTGAGTGGTCATGCTGAAACCAAAAGTTGTTCTGTGAACGGTAGACCTATCTCAGGTTCTCTAATTTGTTTTTTTTTTTTAATATGACGGGAGTTTTACCGTCCATTTACTGGAAACTTACAAATCAGCTACTCAAATTAACCTCACCCAGACTGAGTGCGGCCGGAAATAGCCAGCATCACTCGGGTTCGAATTTGAATGGTCACCACGTACATAATAATGAGACTCTGAGGGTTAGGAGGTAGAAAATGCTTTGAGCATTCAACTCGCCTGGTGGTTACCTTCTACTAATGAGTGTTAGTATTATTATTTATTTATGTACGAGTAGAGATTTTGTTCATTTTTATGCTTTGTTCAAGATAATCGCGCTCGACAAGCACCATTCACTTGGTTTAGCAGAACAAAAGATTTTCAACGTCTAGCGGGATGAAGAGTTCATTCCGGCCCTAACCAGATTGGGTGAGGCTCATGTGGTTGTGAGTTTCCCGAAAATGGAAGGTGACAAACACCCCCGGCATGATATGACCATGCAGTTGAAACAAACCCAAAATTGAAAAAAAAATAAAACAATTTTCATTCGAATAAAGCCATTTCTGGATACTTACATTTTATTTTTGTGCCAAGGACGTTTGATATCAAAAAACAACTCTGCAAAATCCAAAGGTTCAATTAAGTCGGTGAAATAGAGTTATGTACTAAACTTGGTTTGATTAAAGATTGCACAAGGTAGATTATCATTCAATGGTGATCACGGAGACAAGAAAGCGAGACTGATGGGTAGCGTGTTGGAAAAAACAGCAGTTGTGTGAACTCTATTCTAATTTATACGACCACTCAACTTTGACCCGGGCCCCTGTTTTCTCATGCAAATGTCTCATCATTCCAGACGTATTTATAACAAAGCCGTGCCTACTGTGACAGTGTAAAGCTGACAGCGGGAAACGATATCTATAATTTGACGAGGCATACATCTACAGGAAATATACTCGCTGGGGGACGTTAAACACATACAGTCGAACCTGGATATAAGAGAAATTTGGTTTAGCAAAAACCTGAATATAAGAGAACCAGATATAGAATAAACCTGGATATAAGAAAAACCTGGATATAGGAGAAAAATGTACTGGTAAAATTTACCCTTCTCTAAGGGAAAATAATAATAACACTCTTTAGTGTAAGATAACCACCAGGCGAGATTAATGCTTTAAGTATTTTCTACCACATAACTCTCAGAGTCTTAGGGCGGAATTAATAGACGTTTTTGTAATACCTCTGTGGCGCTAAGTCACGGATTGCGTACTGTGTAAGATAGGGAAAATCGAAACTTACCAACGACTTAAGTTATTGATGTTGTCTATTAATTCCGCCCTTAGTATTATGTGGTCACAAACTCAAATTAATGAGGGATATTCATGCAGTGGGTGGAATTCGAACCTGCGGATCCCTACGCTACTTGGATTACTAGACTAGCGCGTTAATCACTTGACCACCATTGCACATAAAAAAACCTTGATTAACCTGGGTAAATTACCTATGTGGTTTTTCTTTGTGTTATAATGCACAACTAGAAGTTGCTAGCTCAGCATTGCGATTCTCCTTAGTTCATCTTTTCCTAACATCCATAAACTTCCTTTTCTTAGTGCCGCCACTGGTCCCCGTGCCTGCAAGCCAGTGCGCTGCTCCACTCACCCGCGGTGACTGCTGTTGGGGCATCAAGCTGTCAAGTGTGGAAGTGGGAGTGCCAGAATTAAACAACCTCAACCAATCAATCATAAGGACGAGGTTCAAAAATATCGACCCTAAGAATGTTTCGGAAAAGGCCAAGTGAAAGAATAATACAGATAAAACACAACAGCCAGTGTCGATGGCGCGTTGAATGCACCGGTTCTCGCAGGATCATCGAAGTTAAGCAACCAAGCAGTTAAAAGCGACGTTAAACCAAAAAAAAAGTCAATTTGGTGATAGTTGACTCTTCTAAATTTGACCAAGGTGTTTGGATTAGTAAATTATCAACTTCGATTAAGTTTGAATTGTTAAGAAAATCACGAGTTGCAACGACTTTATCTTCCACCCAAAAAATATTTTTTCGCACCATTCAAATAACATGGTTGCTATTTTCAACCATGCCCTGGAGGTTGAGTGGTTAAGGCTCTAGTCTGGTAATCCAGGTAGCGCAGGGATCCGTTGGTTCGAATCCCACCCAATGCATGCATTTTTCCTCATTAATTTGACTTTGTGACTACATAATAATCACTCTGAGGATTAGGCGGTAGAAAATGCTCCTCGCCTGGTGGTTACCTTCCACTAAAGAGTATTATTATATCTGTATACATAAGAGTCTATAAATACATTGTGATAAATACAAATGGATCTGATTTTATTTACAGTAAGGTATATACTATATAACATTCATTTTTACACAAATTCAAATTCATTTTATTTTATTTATTCTAATATATGGTCGTGACGAAATGAATGACCAGTCAGGTCAGAAAAAACTTGATACAGGGTGAATCATATCATTGGCCTATAAGTATCTCATTGATTGGCCGTTACTACGCCACTGCTCATTACTTACTCCTTGCGGTGGAGGTATGAGTGGACCCTGGACATCCAAGTAGAGAAAAAAATCATCTTATGTTGAATTGTAAGTATTTATCCAAGAAATATTGACTTTGCACCACATACTCCTGTATAATTTGTAAGAATAAATATATTGATTGATTGATCCTAATACAATCTTATTTTGCCAATCAATCCCACCACTGGTCGCTACTCATATCAAAGCAGCTCTCATTTTTCCTCACGAGGTCCTAGTGGAAAATCCAAAGTAAAGAGTCCAAAGATTCCGACTCCGCTGGGATTGGAACCCAGGTCTTCGTGCGTGCAAGTCTAGTGCATTCCACCATGCGGCCACGGTGACAAGTGGCAGTCAAAATAAGGGTAGAGTCCACTGTGCGTGCAACGCCACTTGTCTGAGTTCTAGCCAAGCTCCCGGTAGCTTAACCCTCGTCCACACTGATCTCACACTCCTCCTCCTCCTCCACACTCAGGCTGGAGCTCTGATTGGCCGCCACGGAGCGGAAGTGCTGGTGGGCGGGGCCTACAGTCTTGAGGCGGGGCCTCCCTGGGCCTCGCTTGGCGGCCGCGCGCCTGGCTCTCCCGTCCGGGTCTGGGAACATGCGAGAGTAGGGGTGTTCTTTATCTAGTTGACATTAGAGGAGTTTTACAACACTTACTGTTTGTTTTGAATATAATTACAGTAGAACTCCGTTATTATGAACCCCGATATTATGAACTTCGGATAAAATGAACTTTTTTTTCCGCAATTTTTTTTTTGAAAATTTTCTCTTATTTCTCAAGAATTACTGACTTCTTTAGATCCTCACAATAGTACAATGTACATACATATTTTGTATTTATATACCTAATCTGTACTTTAATTAACATTCAAATACATGTACGCCCGTTCATATGTCTAAAATTTGCCTAATTTCCCTTTCTTTTACCTATGATTATATGGAACCCCGATATTATGAACTTTTACATTGAACCCCGTTATTATGAACTACTCCTGGTCCCAATTAGTTCATAATAACGGGGTTCTACTGAATAAGAATTTTTCCTTATTAATTTGAGTTTGTGACCAAAGTTATCATATTTGTGTTAATCACAACTACTCAAACTAGCTTCGAAGCAACGGATGCCTACGCTACCTGGACTACTAGACTAGCGTGTTAACTACTTGACTACCAGTGCACAAAAAATACTGTGGGCGTCAAGGGGAGGACCAAGACTCAGCACTCACCCAAGGAGGAACAGGCGGCTTCTCTGCCGGGCGCCACTCTCCTCTGCACGGGCCGCCCGCGTCTCCCCGACCTCTTCTTACTAGAGCCGCCCCCCAGCTCTGAAATAGAATAATAGTAATAATAATATCGCCTTATTTATACTGCCCGATTAGAAGTATTAAAGTCTCATTATTCCAGCAGTAAGCCCAAGACATATTTATTATGTGGTAAAAATCCCAATTGGGAGGATAACATGTCATGTCCCAGCTGGAGTCTTTGGATTCACAGAGTGCCGCCTTTACCACTTAACTACTGGGACAGACAAATAGAACAAATAAATGTCCGGCGGGGGTTTCACATAAAAGTCAAAAATAAAATTCAAATAGTTCATTCTAGAATCTCGATGGCAGCCATCTTTTTTGTTTTGTGTCCATTTATGAATCAACCAATCAGAGAGCTCGCAAACAACATTTTATCAGTTTGAAACCAGTATTTAAATTTAAAACTTGTTTTACTAGAATAGAATTATGCGATGAACTACTAATCAGTAATTTCTCCATTTTTTTTCAATATAATATATAATATATAATCCCGGTAAACGGGCTTGTATTAACGGAAAGAATCCTGGTTACAAATTACAACAGTAAAAACATTTACATGAAAAATATGGTTACAATATCAAAGACTTAAAGAACAATTGGTTTTTAAAACAACGAAAAGTAAAATAAAATAGGTAATACCAAATAAGTATAAGTATAAGTAGTGCTTTATTTAGACTGTCAGCGCAAGACAGGTAGTCCCATTATGCCAACAGTTTAACAAAGCACCTCTTTATTTATTTAAGTATAAATACAATATAAATAAAATAGAATAACAATTAGAGTAAAGATAATAGAAAACAAGTTAGGTATATAAATATTCTTATTCAAGAAAAATTGTCAAATAAATAAAATAAACTAAAGTAAGATAAATTAAAATGACTAGAAAGATAGAAAACAAGTTAGGTATATAAAAAACAATAAACTCCACAAAATTGTTGAGATCGTCAGTCGTCAGGCCATTTCACAAGGTAAAAACCTTGCACGTCATAAGTTTAGTCAGGAACAAAACTACTGGGTGTGATTCTCAGCTCTCATCATTCTATTGAGAGGAGCATAAAATGTATAATTGGTGCTACACGAGGTTACGTAGAATGTTTTTCCTCTCCGAAGTTTCCTATGACAGCTGAAAGACACTAAACTTAGTAATTTGGCACAGTCAACATCTCCGTCAACCAAGTTTTTGAGGAACCTGGAGTCAGCAAAAAGACGGCGATCCCTGAGTGATGCGACATTGGGACATGAAAGAGGATAACGATAATTGAAGTAAGAGAGAAAGCGTTTTTGCACCCTACTTAACATTTGATCATAGATTTGGTAGTGAGGGGACCAAACAACGCACCCATATTCCAGAAGACTACGGACCAAAGCAACATAAAGAAGTCGAAATGAATTTGAAGAGAGACCCTTGGAAGTTCTGAAGATATAGCCGAGAAGCCTATGACAACGCATGGAGAGGTTTTTAATATGTTCAGAGAAAGAGAGTTTGGTGTCAATGGAAGGCAGGAAAAAATCTTTCAAAGACACCAAGGTCATCCTGACTTGGGGTGTGGGATTTCCATCCACTAAAAACCCACCTTCTCTAAAAGCTAACCGCACTTGGAACCAAATAATTTCATTACTTCAAATTTCCCCCATTAGGCTTAAATGATCTCTAGTTAACACTATGATTAGCGACAGTGCACTTCCCCATCAGCCAAAATATAATATTGAAATAATACAAAAAGAAATATTATAGTTCCCATTTTTTTTTTTCTTCTTCTTTTCTTTTCTAACCTAAGCAAGGCTTTTTTATGTATGTAATCTTAAGAATATTAAATGTATGTACAAAATGTCTATTTAAATTTGAAAATAAACAAGAGACCTTCTTTAGACTGCTGGAATAAAGGGACTTTTCAGTCTCACCTCGGCAGTATAAACAAGGTAATTTCTATTCTATTCTATTCTATTCCCACGGTACTCACTGGAGGTGCTGCTAGTAGGAGAATCGAACTGGAGGAGCTCCCCCTCCGGCGTGGACATGATGTCCACCTCCTCATACACCTCCACACTGGAGGGGGAGCCCAGGGAGGTGTCCGCAGTGGAGGTGCCGGGCTCCTCCTTCATCTTCTTACAATCCTGAGAAACGAGATAGAATAATAATAATATCGCCTTACTTATACTGGGCCACACTCATCATAATATAAATTGCCAGCCTCAGTGGCGTAATCTCTGGTTGCCATAGGCAATAACCCCGCCCTTTAGTTAGGACATATGTATATACATATTTTGTTTATTTTTTTTCTTGTTCATGTTATTAATATTGTCAATATTTATATTCAATTTTTACTGTTTATTTGTCTTATACTGTATAATGTTCTACTAATAAAGAGTTTCTAAAAAAATAAAAACATATTCTCAACTCACTCTAGCCCCCAGCCCCAGCCTCCTCTTCCTCTCCCTATCCTTCTCCTTGTTCCCCTCCAGCCTCTGCTCCTCCAGCTGCTTCTTCTCCAGCTGCTTCTGCTGGTCTGGAACATAGATGTTTAATAAAAAAAAATATGAAAAAAGTTAAAATCGGAGCAAAAGAATATTTATTTATTTTACAATCTCCCGAATAAACAATCTCCCGAAAAGTACAACAGTACTTCATGGAGCTGTACTGGAATTGAAATGTATATGAAAATAAATAAAGATACTTATTATTATTACAAAAACGAACACAATACTTCCGATTCCTAATATTAGTAATTATATCGGGTGTACCGATTCATTTCACAATACACGTCACAAAAACAAGAGACCCATACTATACTGGGTCTCTTAGTGTGACAAGTCATTGTAAGACATGCAGTTTCACTTTAATATTTCTTTTCCTATGTTCTATATTTTATAAGTAACTATGTAATGTAAAAGAAATGTACAATAAAACACATTATTATTATTTATCTATGAGCAGAGCCCATTTTACATTAAAACACGATATAAAAAGTAATGCAAATATTAATTTTAAATTAAAATTTAAAGAAAATGATAAAAAATATCTAAATTCACAATTACTAACAGTTAGGGAAAAAAACTAGTTGTTCTGAATTCTCATCAAACGGTTGAGAGGAGAAAAGAAAGTACAATTGGTAGCATACTGTCTAACATAAAAGGTTTTAGAACCTCTCAGTAGACGACGACAATCAAATTGAACCAACCCAAGAATCTTGGTGCAATTAGAAATTATTCTGAAGTAAAAGCACAATAATAGGTAATAATAATCGATCTAAAATTCTAAATGTTGGATGAAATGTTTATTTTCCTTCCTTTCCATAATCTTTTTTCTTATAATTATAATAACACCTTAGTGGAAGGTAACCACCAGGCGAGGTTAATGCTCAAAGCATTTTCTACCACCTAAACTTCAGAGTCTTATTTTTATGAGTTCACAAACTCAAAATAAATGAGGAAAAAATCATGCACTGGGTGAGATTTGAACCGACGGATTTCTTCTTCTTTTGGTATAAATCCCAGAAAGTTATGTTCACCTGTTTATTTTCAATAAAAGAAAAAGTTATCATAATTGTGTTAATCACTTTCGTGGTATCACAACTACTCAAACTCGCTTTACTAAATCTACGCTGAAACCGAGACCTGAACCACCGACCTCCAGGTTACAAGTCCACCGCCTTATCGCTCAAGCTACTGAGGTCGGGTTATTTTTCAATAATAAAACATAACTAAACCACTTACACTTGAGCTCCAGCTCCTCGTCATCCAGCAGAAGGGAGACCACCTCCTTGGCCTTGAGAGTGTCTGGCTTGAAGTCACCTCCACTGATTACCTATAATATTATGGATAAGTATAAGTATAAGACCACCTCCTTGGCCTTGAGAGTGTCTGGCTTGAAGTCACCTCCGCTGATCACCTATAATTTTATAATTAATACTTCAATTTTAAATATTTCTGTAATTTTAAATATTCCTTGTATGTATATGTATAATGTATACAGTCTTAGGGCGGAATTAATAGACAACATCAATAACTTAAGTCGTTGGTAAGTGTCGGTATTCCCTATCTTACACAGTACGCAATCCTTGACTTAGCGCCACAGAGGTATTACAAAAACATCTATTAATTCCGCCCTTAATGTAAATAAAACTTGATCGAATTTGTATAATAATTAGCCTCACAAAGCCTAGGTAGGGCCGAAAATGTCAGCCTCAAGTGTTCGGAGGGAACAGAATTGTCTCTGGAACACGGGCATGAGACACAATAATAATAATAGTCTTTAGTGGAAGGTAAGGTTCATGCTCAAAGCATTTTCTACCACCCAACCCTCAGAGTCTTATTATTATGTGGTCACAAACTCAAATTAATGAGGAAAAATTCGTGCACTGGGGGGATTCGAACCAACGCATCCCTACGCTACCTGGATTACCAGACTAGCGCGTTAACCACTTGACTACCAGTGCACAGAACCGCACTCACCATGCGCTGGATCTCACTCTTCTCCCGGGCCCGCTGCAGGATCCTCTCCTCTATGGTGTCCTGGCAGATGAGCCTGTACACAGTCACCTGTTTGGTCTGGCCCAGGCGGTGGGCGCGGTCCATGGCCTGCTGGTCCACCGTGGGGTTCCAGTCGCTGTCGTAGAAGATCACCTGGCGGGCAATACATTAGGGGTGGAATAATCAGTATCAGTATAAACAGAAAAGTGGGAAGTTGTACTAGATGTATATGAATATCAGAACATACCTGGACAAGTGGACAGCTGTTTCGAGCTTATTTGTTCTCATCAGCAGGTAATAGTTCTGAATATTTATGTATCAACTAACCTCTCTATTTTAATCAATAGACGTTTTTGTAATACCTTTGTGGCGCTAAGTCACGGATTGCGTACTGTGTAAGACAGGGAAATCCGACGCTTAGCAATAATAATAATATCGCCTATTTATACTGCCCGATTAACACTATTAAGTCCCATTATTCCAGCAGTAAGCCCAATAGGTATTATTAAGTGATAAAAATCCCAAATGGGAGGATAACATGTCATGTCCCGGTTGGATTTCGAACACGCGACCTCTGGATTACCAGACCGCCGCCTTTACCACTGAGCTACCGGCACAGACATGACTTGAGCAATGACTTGAGCTATAGAATTTGTCTATTAATTTCGCGCTAGAATTCAGTTCGAATCATGTTTTTTTTTTTTTGCTAAGAACATAACATCATTTAGAGGGTGTTACCCCTAAATGACAATACTAATGTTCATTAAACATGCCCTAACTCTATAATGCACTTTAAATCTGACTATTTACTGATGCTGATGCAACCTCTCAACACACTCCAGCCGGGACAGATCACTGGAAAGGCCAAGGTGATCATACTCCAGGTGGAATTTGTTGCAAATTTTTGACTCTCTCAATGTTATAAAGATAACAAAAATAAAAATGAGTAGCTGTTTGTATGGATAGCGATCAGTGTCTGGATAGCCTGGGGGACGTTAAACAGGGAGGAGACCAGTGTCTGGTCTGGAGCCAACTTGAAATATAGTTGGCTGGAGACCATCATTCCTCCCTCCAGCTGTAGCCCAGCTACCTATAACAACAACAACATAGCGACCATCCGCGACATTACGAGAGGGCGTATTTACCCATTCAAAAAATAACCATCAACTAAAATTAATTGTTGATTAGATGAAATCAACAATTGTATATATGACGGATGATAGATACTCGTAATGAACTTACAGTGTCAGCAGCGGTGAGGTTGATTCCCAGGCCCCCAGCTCTTGTACTCAGGAGGAACACGAAGATTTCAGCCCTGTAATGGAATACTATACATTATTAATAATAAGCACGGTAAACGGGTGTTTATTAACGGAGCTAGTCCTATTTACAAATGTCAATATATAAACACAACAATAAAGGTAATAAAATATGTCAAATAAAATTAAAAATATTACAGTGTCAAAAAATGTAGCTAAAAATAAATGTAAAGATAATAGCAAAATCAAATACTCGTAATAGAATGAAAGACAAGTTAACATCAAGTATTATAAATATAATTGCCATTTCAAAAATGTAAAATTAATAAAACAGAACTTGTTCTTGTGACCAGTTTGGCCAGAGCTCGGGAAGGAAGAGTATTGGTCTCTATCCAACTTTTGTTGACTCGTCCTGAACCACATATCACTTCCGAGAAATGTCTAACATTAGAAATCGGAAGTATTGTGTTAGTTTAAAAATAAAAAATAAATATATTTTTGCTCCGATTTTTTTTTTTTATGTAAGATCAACCATAGTAAGAACTTGGGCTTTTTCTTTATAAGCCATTAAACGCTCGGGAAAACTGCGAGCTCGCCTGGCTTATTATGGTTGGCTAGTCGAGACAGTGGTCTTCCCCCTGTTTACCGCATTTTCTACCACCTAACTTTAAGAGTGCCATTATTATGTGGTCATATACTCAAATACAAGTTGATGCATTGTGTGGTATTGATATCCGACGGATCACTACGCTACCTGGATTACGAGACTAGCGCCTTATCCACTTGACCCCACAAAACAAGAGGACTGTATCCCCTTAGTGTGGGGTAGTCGCATTAAATATATATTACCTATTATACTTATTATGTACAATTATTAATGCAGGGTTGGGTGGAACAGATTGCCAAAGGCAATAACCCCGCCCTTTAATTAGGACATACAGTATGTTTCAGAAAAGGTGGCCACCCCCTCGTAACTTTTGAACGCGACGGAATTTTTCATATTTATTTTTGGCCCCGGTCGGCCCTTCCGGCTTTTAGGCCATATTTTTTCATTTTTCTCGAGAATTTTAAATGGAATGCTATATTTTTTATTCCTGTTAATTAAAGTCCAAGTTAGGCTGAGTATAATAAGTTTTTAAATTTTTCAAAAACCTTATCAGGGGCGGAGCTAGTAGGGTGCAAGTTTCAAAACTGTTACACGCTGTATTTCAGCGTTATTTGGATTTTTTAGTACTTTTTTTATTTTCATAGGTTCAAAATATTGTTTTACACCATATGAAATCAAAAAAATATTCTTGTTTACATGTAATCAGGGTCATAGTAAGGTTTTTGTAAAAGTACTTTTTTTCTCACGTCAATTTTTCCGTAAATTCATGGTGTTCTCGAAATTGGCATTTTTAGAGGTGAAAGTCTGCAGTGACATATGTTTTTTATGCTTCAAATCGAAAGAAAACTTAACGGAGAAGCGATTAAGATCATAAAAAAAAGCCATTTAACCTGCTAGTTTTTTCACGACAGTGTCCGGTAAAGTGGGTGAATTTCGTATTGGATTTTTTGTTGTTAAGGAAACACAATTGGCATAAAAAATAAATAATACCTAATAACGGAA